>JAZGTK010013967.1:0-14013 GCA_036877625.1 Ambastaia sidthimunki | reverse complement strand
GCTGGCCACACAGGCCAAAGCCAATAGCCTCACAACCTGTGACAACTTCCTGTTTGGAGAAAGATGAATGGAGCCAATCAAATCGGCCCCAATGATAGTGATTTGACTGCGCCCCAAAACGTATGTCGATACAATACGCTCATGCATCTTAATCAAAGTTCAGTCATCGTAGAGAAGTATTGTAGATGTCTTTCAAACACCAGATTACCCAGCCGCGCACTCATTTGATCCCACTCAATTTGCAAAAGCCAATTACCCATAATTACTCTCCTACTGTCCAACCGGTTCTAAATATATAGAAGCCGTGTACTATAGGCAGCTAGTTTCATTATTAACATATTACTTACATGAAATGTGAAGCCCATGGAGATGCTATTTTATATTTTTTATTGGATATTCTAGCGTATGTGATCCATCACAATGACAGGTCAATTAGCTCTCTGATTTACATGTATGGTTAAGAGAACTAACATCACCCACCAGACATTAGTCAATATAGACACCACATTTAATGTAATGGAAATTAAAATTAAGCTGTAAAATATAAAAGTACAACTTGTTCAAAGAGTTGTACTGTTCTTATTGATATACACTTACACTTAATAAAATCACTGGAACACAATGTACGTCAACATTTGGATAAAACTGTCTCTAGTTTTATAAACAGTCAAATTATATATGGTGTCCATCCTGCCTAAGGTCCATTATCTCATGTAGAACTGCACTATCCTTTAGACAGAAATGAGCCAATATATGGATAGAAATGGTCGCTAGTCTACCAAATAATTTAACATTAGTTACAAGCCTTATAATGGCAGAGATGCTAAAGATGTTGACAACCATAGCATGCACTTTTTATTTGAATAGAAGGGTGGTAAGATAGAAAGCCTTTGGTATAAATAAATAAATGATGAGGAGCCCAGAGGCATGTGAGATGCTCAGAAATGTATAGAAAGATTCTATGGTGTTTTGGGTTTCGACACAAAGCTTTCAACTACATTGAAGCATGGAGATAGCAACACTGTACATCAGGGACTATTTTTTTACCGGCCATGACTGTAAAACCCTTCAAGGCAAAAGGCAAATGGTACAAGCAGTAAGTACAGAGAGATCCCAAAGGTAAATGGTGTGCAATTGACAAGAGCAATGAAACTCAAAAATGATACTTCCTTCAGCAATGACCCAAAATAAATAGCAAAGCCACCTCATAATGCCAAAACGGCTTATGCTCTGAAGTGGTTCAGTCAAAACCTGGACTTTAACCCTTTTCAGCACCAGCTGTTGTTCACAAACAATCTTCATTCAATTTGAGATTTTTTACTAAAAGGATTGGGCAAAAAAAACAAAAGTGTATCCCCCTTTCTGTCTCATGTCATGACCATGTTTTTCATGTGTCCTCACTGAGCCTGTAAATACTGAACTTAGAGCTGATTGGTTGCTCTAATATCAACATCAATACACAAGCCTCCTTATACAACATTTAAAGCTGAAGTATGCAATTTCTACAGCGTTGGAATCTCTAAACTTATTTGCAAAATAATGACTGTTTTTAAACAATATTCTTGACTCATCTAGATCACCATCAACACAATCCATTTGCTATTGGCACAATGAACAAATAGTCATTCACATAATTGAGACACAGCAGGCTTGTAAAAATGTGTTAAATGCATTTCACAATATCAAAAAATACAAGCCCTTGTGCTAAATAATGAATTGTTTTTCACAAAGGTACACATTGTGTACTTATTGTGCTCCGTGGTTGGATCAACTTAGTTGACTTTTTAAAACTTTGCATTTGTTCCATGTTTTCAATCATGCTAATTGCTTGAAGCACAGTTTACTGAGCCTTGCAAGATGCCCCGAAACCAGACATCTGTTTCAATCCCCACTGAGTGTGAAAGTACATTAAACACAAAGAACCACAAAACCAGAACAAAATAAGAATTAATTAATAATGTCAGAATGTGAACACACGAGAGTGGAAAGAAAAAAAATACAAAAATAGAGGCAGTCCCTAAAACTGCCCAAAAATGATTTTCTTATAAGTTTAAACAAATTAATAAAGTAAATCTAAATCTCAATGGATTGCTTAAAATGCTGGATGTATATTTGTTCTGTTGTGAAACATCAATTAACAGGGTTTTCTAATTTCGAGTTGCTAATGCACTTTAGATTTTGTTTTGAAGTTATGGCTCGAATATCAACAATGGTTTTCCACAATACAACAAAGCTTGTGGGGACATTGGGATTTGTGTGTGTTGTTAAGCCCACTCAATGGGCTTGGGGAAAGCACAGAGCCAGGGGAAAGCCCGTCAACAGAGCCTTTGAAAGCGCTGAGGACGTGTAATCCTACAAACATCTGGAAGACTGGACTGCTCTGTGTGTGGCAAACCACAACAGATGTTCTACAAGTCTACAGTGGCTGTTGTGCTTTTCTGTGCTGTGATCTGCCAGGCAGCAATACCACATAGAAACTAATCAAAAGGCCAACTACAACTAGCAACCCTACTGTTATTTTACAGTAAGCAATAGCAGCCCCTCATTAACTGCCATAGTGGAGAAAGGTTTGCTACATTGGGAAAGGATTTTGGTGAGCTAACATGTACAATTGCCCAGTGCCATCAGATAAGGATGCTAGGACAACTGCCAGACACCTCTTGAGTTACATGATAACTTCCTCCAATTTACAAATTTTTAATTTATTGAATGGTCCAATTGGTCACATTCCTTAGCTGGTGCACCGAGGTACAGGAATGGTACAGGAGGTACAGGAATCTGACACACACATAAAACACACACTTCAGGTGAAGTGTGACAAACTCATAAAATCTCCAGTGCCTTGTGCATGGCATCCTACAAAATTGGGGCCCTGTGTGAAGATTACTACAACAGTAATGAATAATTTGTCATTACCTTTAAACAACATGTTCCTGGGGAACATATCAGACTACCTTTAGCCACCAGCTTCCATCATGATGCTAAAAGAATTGTTACTGTTGATCTTTCTCACTCACATGTCTCTGATGAGAAGTACAAACTTCTCTACTGACGTTTGTACATTATAACATGAGCTACATTCATACTAAATACACTATATGGTATTAAGCTCAGCAGCATTTTGTGCATAGCTGCAATTTCTGGGCACTATCTGTTTAATGTCACATATTTTCACCCGTGAATTTTCCCTTAGGGATCAATGAAGTCTTTATGTTTCTTTTGTGTCCTACTTGCGGCCTCTTAACCTGCTAAAACAAGCTGACAGAACTAAACTTCATTATTCATGCCTGCCCACTTCCCTGTCCTCTCCACCACAATCTATCCAATTAGAGGCCAGTGAAAACAGAAAGTCATTGTTTGTCACTATGATGTACACTAGATTTTTTTCTTCACTATGCTCCGGGGGAAAAAAAGATAAAAAAAAGAAGACTACATGGTTAACAATTACACAAATTGCTAACTTGTTTGACAAAACTATTTGGCCACCCTAAAGTGATTCAATTAATATTGCATGGGTCATTAAGCATTAGTGCCCAGAAAAGGTACAAAGGACTCATTGAAGCAGCTATTAATGTGATTTGATTTCACAGAAACAAGGGGGGAATGGCCAAGCTTTAGAGAGAGAGAGAGTAAGAGAGTAAGTGAGAAAGAAAGAGAGAGAGAGAGAGAGAGAGAGAGAGAGAGAAAGAGAGAGAGTGGGGGCACTGTAACTGGTAGTCAAGCCTGAAGATTGAAACATCCTAATTTATCCCACGCATCAGAGCCTTCTAAAGCCCTGCATGAATATTTGCTTCTCTGATGACTTTGACTGGCTGGGGGAGTTGAAGTATGAAAATAAATGAACAAGTGCAAGACTTTATTGTTTTAATTGCTACACACCGGTACAGGCTAAGGATGGGTTATGATGAGTAGTTATTCAACAACCAAATAGTGGATAATAGAGGTCAAGATTTTCATTCATTTATTTTATTATTTTGTGGCACCTCTTCAAATAACAGTTTGAGTGGTAAAACCCTCTCAGAAATGATGTCTTTCATCTTTAAATCACCTCTATAAATTCCATAAACACATTTTTCAGGGTCTGATAAACCAGAAACCAGGACTTTCCTTAACATAATAGAAACTTGGTGTGTGGCACCACCCAAGTGCATGCAGTTAACATCTGAATGCTCAGACAGCTACATCCTTAAAAAGATACCGGCCATCAGAGAAAGGCCAGCACCTGCCCAGAGGTCTACTGCCAGAACCCAGACAACATCACATGCTGCATACAAAGGAAGGACATGGGCTGCCATGTTCCTTCCCTGTGTTTCAATATGCCTGCTTGGTGTGTTGGCTGACCTGGACCAGTCATGGGACCAGAATGGCACTCCAAGCCCTCCAGCAAGCTGGGAGTTCATTATGGTCTCATTATCTCTGCCAGGCTCCCAGTGGCTACAACAACATTCCTTCCTAGAGATAAAGATCTGTGGGTATTGAAAGGTGAATCTTTATTATTGGGTTTACACACCCTGTGTCTCTCAACAGAAGTTACCTGCTCCTCCCAGTGATCCCATTAGCCTCTTGTATGTGAGTGTACATCGGTTAGCCCGGACAGAGAATATCTTCACACCAGGGCCCGGGACTCTAAATGCTTTACTTCACTAATTGCAGGTCTTCCAGCTCAAATGCAACTACTGCTGGCAACAGGTGTAGCAGGTAAACGATTACGCTAGGACACTCAAATACAGTTTTATTCATCTGCCTAACTGCACACGATCAATGACCCCTAGCATCCCAAAAACTTGATCGGATGAATTTGCTTTAGTTACATTTCTCAGTCTTTAAGACGATCTGTCAGGAAGTTAGCCTCAGATAAACCCTAGGGATGAACCCACAGACCAAGTCCATGAGTTTGAGGTGACTTGAGGTGGCATGCTAATGAGCAGGATTGAATATCCTTGCGCCCGAGCCAGGCAAGCCACGCCACAGGCAGGAGCTTAATTACAGCTTATGAAATGCCCACTACAGTCATTCCGATTCATTTGTGCTTATACTGAGAGATCAATCAGATAGCCTCAAAGCATAACACTGTCGCGACGGTAATGATGAGCCTTAGCCAGAGAGGCTTCATCTCAGTAAAGCTCCTGGCTCTGCTGGTGCCCTCTGTCTGCCAGACCAGCAGCTGGCCTGCATTGGTGGGATGGGAGCAAATCAAGCCCTTCGGCCCAACCACTTCCCTCAATACCAGCCATGACCCCTTATTCCTGTTCTTCCTCTGTGACTTCTTCTAACCTTAGGGAGCACAAAATCAAAGCAAACATCTTTCTTACATCTTTCTTATATCACAATGGTAGAGCATTGTGTTTAAAGAGCAAAGGTTGTGGGTTTGTTTCCCTTTTTTAAACCTACTCTCTCTCTCTCTCTCTCTCTCTCTCTCTCTCAGTGTGTGTGTGTAATGTCTTAATTTATTTACATTTGAATTAGTGTTTGTTCCTCTACACAATGTATGTTCTGCTTTGATCTTTACTCGAGAAAACTGTTGCACAAAAAGGTAAAAAAAAAGACTAAATTAAAGGGGGGAATCCAGCTGTTTAGCCACAATCCAATGTTTTTCTGCTCTTCAATCAAAGACAGTTGAGCTATACTTCACTAGTTTAATCAAAATTGATTATGTACTAATTTCAAAAAGAAAGATTTTCATTAAGTGAAAAAAATGCAATACAAAAATAAATATGGGTATAAAATATACTTCTGTTATACTTCTGCTGATTATTTATTACTCTCACATTTCTAGGAGACCACAAAGAAAAAACAGCCATCTATAATGTAGATAAGCCAAACAGACTATCGGTTCTTCTCTAAACTCTGTGAGACCTTTTATAATCTGGGCGGTCTGCAAGGCAGATCCAAGCGATAAAGATGCGGTATCAATGGCCGCCGTCTTGGGTGATAAGCTGGCGAGAAGTTCTTACCACTCTACCGTAGCCGTGTTCCCCGCTTCCCCTCCCAGTGGGCATCCAGAGAGATCAGGGTTGGCTGTAAAGGCATTATGGAGATACTGGTGGTAGTGGTCTGACCACATGTTGGGGGATATTAAAGCCATGCAGCTTCCAGAAGAACATTATGAGGAACATCTCAGGGAACCTCATCCACAGCCCGACCTCTGGGTATCAACAGCCAATCAGCAGCTTTAAGCCTTACTGGCAGGCTCATCACAATCATATGAGGTCTTCTATCTACTATGAGATACAATATACATTCTACCTTCCATCTTTCCCTAGATGAAAACATGGGGACAGGTAAATTACTAGCAAAGCAGGGGGAAGGGGACCACGAAGCAGCAGAAATGAGGTCTGTGCCAGAACTGGGGGGCTGATACCAATTCAATTTCACACCACCCCCACATGTGAACACACTTTTCGAGGGCTGACAATGCTTTTATTTTCCCTAAAGTAATCAAAATACCAAAACCTGGCACCGGAATTAAGGAAATGAAATGGAATGAGAAATGAATAAAAAAAGGAGATTATAAGGACTTTATAAAAACACATCAACAGTATGAAACAGAATGTCCCAAATGTTGGGAAAAGATGTACATGACAGAAGTAGGGTAATCTCATAATCTAAACAGCTATGATCCACTCTAAAAACAGTGCATGACTGATTCTATTCTCTCTAATCTGAGATCATGTTTGAGACAGACAACAAAACCCAGGTTGGAATCAGAAAATGACACAGAACCAAATCACACATGGATTTGACCTTAAAATCCACAGACAATTTTAACTGCACAACTATTATAGTCAGAAAGTGCCTGCTGTGTTTGGAATTAATGAATATATTTACAATTTTGAATAAATGACCGAGCTGCTCCTTGTTTGATCTGGCAAGAAATCGCCTCTGATCATGCACAAAAAAACCTACTGGCAAAGAAAAATGGGCAGCTTGTGAAATGAAACCCAGCTTTTCCTCAGCATGAGTTGGTCACACAGATATTAGCCACTATTCATGAATAGATATCTTTGTGGTTTCTTATCATTTTAATGTCATTTTCTTTAAACCAGTAGGTGCACACATTTTATTTGTTTGTGTTTGTTTGTTTGCATGCTTGCTTGTGTAAACACTACACAATATGTTAGATTTATCATGATCTAACGTTGTAACAATCTGGCATAAAAGCAGCTACTTATAGACCAGCGATTCCCAACCAGGGGACCAGGGCCCACCAGAGGGCCTCCACAAACTTCAAGAGGACCTTAAGATCACTTAAACATACATAAAATAATATAAAACCTGCAATACAAAAAGCTGAAACAACCAAGAAAGAAAGGTGCACATCTATCTGAAAAGCCTGATGATCTACCTGGTCAGCAGAACCAGCCTGCAGAACCAGGTGAAACTATGCAAACAAGAGCAAGAAATTTGCCCAGTCTCCAGTATCTGTTTACATCCTCTCTTTATATCTCTTTTTCACATCCTCCCTGCTTCTCAGTTCCTTTTTCGCTCTGTATCTCTGTACTTGACACATCTCTAAGCACGTTCTCCTCAGGGCTTAGAGGCAGCAAGCTGATTGAGTGTGAAGCCAGCTTCCTTTCAGTGATGTTATAAAATATAGAGGATGGCTAGACAAGGCCCAAATCCAAACCATCTGAATGAGAGAGAAGAAAAGGAGGAGAAAAGAGAGGTGAAATATAGAGGTGAAATCACTGTACAGTTTAGCATGCAAAAAATGCAAAAATCTGCATTTACGCACAATCCATCTCAATCAAGTACTATCTGCACTAAAATAATGCTGAGCCTTTAGTCACCACAGACACGCATCCTTTTTAATGCAAATTAGAATTATATAGATTGTGAAAAAGTCTGTGCTTTTGTTTATGTACATGTTTTAGTGCCAGTATTACTACATCAAATAATGGAAAAGTGTGTTGCTATTGGTCATATAGACAGATGTTCGGAGTTGACAGGCAAACTTTAGGCACTTTTACCCAACTAATAGTTCTCTAAAAGTTCCCTCAAAGTTATCAAACACATTCTTGCATTCCTTTCAGGTATGTCAAACTGCTAAGGCTACTGGTGACGCATTACTTTTTGCAGCATGTCAAAATTTCCACTGATTGTTCAAGCGTGTCTTTCTTTATGCTTAGCACAGTGTTAACATAGCTAGCAGAAGCACATTGTCTGGGGTAAAACATCCATGTGGAGCTACCAGGACCGTTTCTTAAATAATAGAAAAAAAGGGCAAACACGTATCAGTAGGGTTCTGATGCCATTTAAGTCACAGCTTATGAGGGATCTGTCATGGACAATCACTGCAGAGAAAACCACGAAGATGAAAACAAAAAGTACAGTTAGAAGAACATAGCCTACAGTATCTGTTCTTTGTTCTCCTTCATCCATTAGCCGGAGAGAAATGAGATCAACCCCCTCAGAGAGAAAAAGAAAGAGAGCTACGGAAAAAGCATATCTGTGCAACCAAAAAAGAAAAGAATCAATTTTAAACTTGGAGAAAAATGGCAGTGCAAAGAAAAAAGCAACAAAAGCAAAGCCAGGCGGAGGAGAGTTCAAAATGGATCAGGCTTCTGAGTTTTGTGTCACCTCAGCATGAGAAGAAGTCTGATTGTGTCTTCAAAGAAGCTGAGCAGCAGAGAAAAGATCTCGTGAAAACACTGATGGAGAAGACCTGTGGAGATCTCACCAGCGTCTGTTTGACCGGAACAGTGTGCTGGGGTTCTGCTGAGATGCGGGAAGCACAAACATACAATAACTGTTTCAGGTCATCCACTTTTATGTTTTCTTCTCCACGTTTTCTGTCTTTGAAGATGTGCTTCTTCATGCAACATGGGTGCTGTCTAGTTTTCATACAGAAAACATGATGGGGGAGTACAGAGAGAACTGTGTTCACCAATAGTGCCATTTCTTTGTATGCACAATGTGTTGTTTTAGCTCACTATTTATAAAACAACACATGCAAATCAGGAGAAAATGTGGCCACAAAATCTGTACTGAATGTTATTTGCATTGAATAAGGCACAAACTAAAATTATCCCAAAGAGGCGAGATCATGCTGAAAACAATAACAGGTGTTTGGGCATAACCTCGAGCTACACAAACCTTAGCCTGAAAGACAATTTAAAGCTATTCTTAGTGTTGGAGAAGTTACTCCAAAACTGTAGTTTAACAAGCTACAAGCTACTCAGAAGTTAAAGTAGTTAAGATATGGTTAAGCTTCTGAATAAAACCATCTGGAGTTTAGGTTGAGAGCCCAAAAATAACTTTTGCAAATGTTAAGCAAGTCAGTGTGAATAAAAACCTGTTATCTTATTAAATATTAAAGTGAAGTGGGTGCAGTGGGCACCCTATCAGAATGGACTATTATTTTAAGATCTATAAATAACTTGGCTCTTGATGTTTCTGCTCGGGCAAAGAGCAGAGACATAATTAAGCAGGAAAAGAACATCAGCACGTTGAAAAGTATTAATTTATATGAGTTTGCAAAGATGAAGGAAAATGAATCTATAGTATGTTGCTGGAATTCAGTGGTTACTTAAGTTCATTTTTATAAGAGAACCATAAGGGCATGTTTAATGTAATCTTTATCCTTAAAAGTCATTAATAGTGGAAAAGCGTGTACTAAAAAGTTGTCTGTTGCCTCAGTCAGTTAAACAGTTAGCATGTCCACTAATTCTCTATTGAACATGAATTGAACTCATTTTACAGTAAAGCTTTCTCATTGATTGCCCTAGAATCAATCTCTGTGCATCTCTGTTCTTGAGCAGTGGAGCATGATAGATGTTTTATTTTAATCTACAGCCAGTTTTATTCTCTCTCTCTTTCTCTCTCTCTCTCTCAATGGTAATGATTGATGGTTCATTTAAGAGACAGTCAACAAAAAAGCTGCAAATTCGGTCATTATTTACTTATGTTGTCTAAAATCCATGTTACTTACTTCCCATCATGAATCAAACTTTATATCATTGTGATTCTGACACAAATCAATCGTTTCTATCACTTCAAAAAATGTTAATTATATTGCACAATTTGGACCATTTTGTGTCTTTCATGATAAGAAAAAAAGTGGCCTGGATATTAAAAAAAAACCTTTTGTGTTCTACTGAGTGCAATAAGTCACAAGTGAATTTTGGATTTATTGAAATCATCTGCCATTAGAGGGTCATTCCAATAGATTTACTTTTGTGTGCTGGTTTTAGAGATTTACCCTTTGAAGAATGCGACGGTCGAGAATGAACTAATCCAGCTTTAAAGGTCTGAGGTAAAGCAGTAAAAGACAATAGCATCCGACAAAACAACAAGCTTTAGTGATCCTGGTTTCTAGCTGTGTGTCTCTGTCCGTCTCTCCCAACCTAAAAATGCTTTATAAAATAAGTCATGCTTGGTTTTAAGAGGCTGGCCAGACAAAGCAACTAACAATTCTTTTCAAAGTGGAAAAGGTCTCTGGGCTAAATTGATTTCATTAGATAGTGCTTAGTGCGGTTACAATTTTGCACAATGCCAGAGGGTGGTGAGCTTTGAATCGGTGAGGTTGCAACCACTTAGGCATATTACGTAGACCGTATTTCAATGGCCGATGCTTAATGCAGCAGACCCGGGCAGTTTGGAATGCTTCCAGCGCAATTAAAAGAGATTTTACGTCATTGCGGGCGTCCTAATATTTGCAAGGGCTTCTGATCTACAGCATAAACATTACACGCCTCAGAACTGTTCCTTCTCTATTCATGCCTGTTTCCATTATACTGAATTTATAATGATTGTGTGTGCTGTACAGATTACATACTATGACATCTGTAGACTGTCCACAATTGTGGCGGACAAAGAAAGGATGCAAGCAGAGTGGGTGTGCGATTGAGCTTCCTGTCAAGCTGATATTGTGGTCGTTATGCCAAATTATGGCACATCCACATTACTTAAAGGTTCTTGTGGCGAGTAAAATCGATTGACAAAAGCGATGCATAATAACGTTACACATTATATACATAATGTATCATTATAGTTTTTAATCTTCAACACAATTCATGCTGCTCATTTGGACCTTCTAATAAACACAGTGGCAGAGAAAACAGCAAGCTAAACGGTGTAATGGTAAATGAGCTACGCTGAAAGCACAAAGGGTAAATGTTCAACCCTGTAATGGTTCCTGTAGCTCAGTTGGCATTAGCAGCGCAAAGGTTGTGGGTTCAAGTTCCAGAGAACACGTACTGCAAAAAAACATAACTTAAATGCACTAACTTGCTTTGGATAAAATGTGTCTATAGAACCTAACAGAAAATGTTTAATCAGTGATCAGGGGTTATCAAGCTTCATGAGGACAAAAGCACACATTAAAATAGTCCATATGACTTCTGGACTGTATGAAGTTCTCTGAAGCTACAGTATAAGACATGAGGAACAGAGTCAGAATTTAACTTGCTGTTTAATATTAATCTTGCCCTCCACTATAGCTCTCAAACAGCATTTGTGCTTGTGCTTTTTCCGCTTGATACACAATCAGTTACAAGAAATGTAACACAATGACAATGCTTTACTGTTCCATATGGAGTCTGTCAGCTCCTGGTCACCACACGCTTTCATTGTACGGTCTTCAAAATGTGTTTTAATGTTCCGTATAAGCATGAAAGCGCATAGTTATACATTTTAGAATGACATTAGGATAAGTAAAGATAAGAAAATGTTCATTTCTGAGTGAACTTTTCTTTAATAAAAGCGTCTACGAACGGTTACCAGCCTATATTGCTTTTTTGTCTGACTTTAATAGTGTTGCACCAAACCCACTAATATGCTTATACGTGTGTTACACCAGAACTCTTTAATGCAGAGGCAGATGTACTGAACGCAAAAAAATCTGTAAAAACACGCTGACACAGTTCTGATGGCAACAGTAATGCTTTCTATCACACACACAGTCAAATCACACAAACCGTGTTGTAATCTGATTCTAAGAACATCTAAATAGAAAATGTCTATGTTTTATGCATTTCGAGAAGGTTGTTTAAAGTCTACTAAACCCTTAATCCTGTGCCTTAGTTTTCTCTGCCGTTTTTCCTCCCCATTACAGCATTTGTTTGTTTTTTAGGCTAATAGAGGAGAGAGAAAAGCAGTCTGTAAGGGCTGAAGGAGACCCTCGCATGTGTTACAAACAGCTGCTCTGCCAGCAAGATTTAATTCTAGTCAGTGACTTGCAAGTTTCTACCCCCCCCGAAAGATATAAGACTGAAAGATTTAAGATTAAGATTAGATATAAGATATAAGATATAGAAAGATATAAAATTATCTTTCAGTCTCATTTGTGACAACAATTCATCAGTGTTTTTTGTACCTATTTTAGATATGACAGAAAACAAAACTGATCTCATTTGAAGATACAGATTAATTAGACATCTGTCATGTTTCGTTCTGAATCTCTTGTTTCACATGCTTTTATTTTTTGGCACATTATGTCTGGTTTGCTGAATTTGTCTTAATAAAAGAGACACATACATGGCCAATAAATAGTAACTGCTTGCAGAAAATCACCTACTTAAATATATAATTAACTAGGAGTTTAGGAAAGAAAATGTCACTAAATTATAACAATTTCCCTTTTGACTAGAATTAAAAATGTACAACAACTACGTTTAAAATGATGTACACTGTTCAGAAGATTTCATTGATAAATGTAAAATCTAGTAAGATGACCTCATAATAAACATAGATGCTTTGATGTTTGTAATAATTAGAATTAGAATGATTATCTCATTCTATGGTGATCGCTCTTATTTACAAACGTACAGTCAAATATTTTTTAAAATGTTCACAACTTTCCAAACATTCCATGCTGAACTTGGAATGAAAATGTATTTTGATGATCTAATAATGGGCACGGATGCTTTGATGCATTGATGACCTCATAAAGGGCAGAAACACACTGACGACCTCATAATGGACACCTTGGCAACAGTCATTCACCATTTCCTGCTTCCTGTAATGAATCAGTCAATCATCACTCTTGGCTTTCTGTCCGTTTCTTTCCTCTCTTTACTTTGTCACGGCCCTTCCATCATTTCTCTGTGGGATGGACGGGGATGGGGGTAATCTCTGGCACACTGACAGCCGTGTCAGGCTCACAGGCAAAGCCATTTAAACACCGCCTTTTTGTTAATGGCTGTCTCAGGAAGGAGACAAAGCAGAGTGATGGAAAGATCTAAGGAGAGAGAGAGAGCCAGGAAAGCAGACAATGGATCTGTAAGTCAGGGACGGCCTCTCTTGTGAGTGGCTGTGCACACATTTGAATTTGTACAGAGATGCGCTAGCGTGCTTACTGACAGCTATAAACATACGTCCCCGGGTTCCCTTGGAACACTCTGCTATTAAGACGCATTTTGTCTGTTTGGTGCTCCTGGAAATGCTACGGTTTGCACCTCTCAACTTAAGAGAGAGGGTAAAGTTTCAGGCACTGTGGTAAATTCAGACTCGGGTTCCACGTTAATGTAAGTGTGAAGTATATTTTACACGCACCCTTGCAAACAAATAAAGGCAACATAAATAATAGAAAACTATCAGGAAAACATCATGCTCTGAAAGCAGTCGGTGGAAATGTCAAAATAATCAATAGATTGGACGGATACGCGATGTGGAGTCGCAATAAATACCAGTTCACAGAGTGACCTGAATAAGGTTACAAAAGCACTGATGCAAAACTGATAAATGCATTCAGATATATTTTCCTTTTTGAATTTCACTTTGATTATAAATCCACAGACATTTACGGGCTACAATATCCATTAAAGACTAATAAAAGAATGTTTACAGCCAAACGTTCCCAATTATTTATAACTTTTATAGGACATTAATCACATGCAATAAAACTAACAAACAAACACGCAATCAAAAGAATACACAGTGATTCTGTTTCTGAACATAACACAAAACAAGCAAAACGGTTAAGGTGCAATAAGTTATTTCTTAAATATTCATATTTTATAAATATTAATAATATTTAAAGTATTAATAATATTTAAAATATTAATAACATAT
>JAZGTK010013966.1:0-14013 GCA_036877625.1 Ambastaia sidthimunki | reverse complement strand
AAACTCTCTGGGTTTACTTGAAAATACGGCAAGGAATGTTGAGGCAGTGTTGGAACTAAACTTTGGCTCTTTTGGCATAGGATCTGCTGTACCGGATTATTTAGCATATTTTTGAATAAATCTTTTTGCATTTAAATCAAATTCTCATCACACAATTCATCTAGGTGTGTTCCTCACCATTACTGTTAATTCTCTGTTGTTGTCTTTTCAGGGAATAGATGACATCACTGGAGAGCCATTGATTCAACAGGAGGATGACAGACCAGAAGCTTTGGTGGCCAGACTGAGACACTACAAAGATATTGCCAAACCTGTCATAGACTTATATAAGTAAGACTTATATCACATGGCCTTGCTTTTAAGATGCAAAACAAAGCTTCTCAGTATGTTGTTTTTGTTCTTGCACAGAAAATGTTTACTTTTGGTTGTACTTATTGGGAAGAAAATGTTCCCATGTTGTTGTACTACTACTAACATCATTCGCATTGTATGTTTCTTTGAAGGGCTAAAGGCATCCTGTACACATTCTCAGACACAGAGACAGATCGGATCTGGCCAAATATCAGTACACTCCTCAGCACAAAGATCCCCATCATCCAATCAGATGCTCAGTGTGTTTCAACTCACTGAGTACATTTTCTGACAGTCTTTTATCCAAGAAAACAGTGTGGCCTCATCTCAGAGGGATTAACTATCGATTTCCAAAGATCAGTTACAAGTCATTTTTATGTTTTTAAATTTTCCAGTATTAGTCTTCTTAGTGCAAACTGTGATTGCTCTTACACAGAGTTCATAAGTTTAAAATAGTTAACTGGTCTTTGCTTTTAGCAATTTGAAGCTAAAATCTATCAGGATTAAATGCAGTTAATGTGGTTATAAAGTGGCATAAAATTCGTTATTTTCAAGTGCACCAAATTTACATACAGATTTGATTGAATCATGCACATGTGGTAAATAATATGTGATGGGTGGATATGTATGGCTTTGTGTGTATGAGACACTGAACTGTTCAAGCATTCCGTAACAATTTTAACAGGATTTAATTATATGTCTGTAAGAAATATTTATATTCTTTCCGCCAGTGGCGTTTAACTAGCACCGTTTTTTTGTGGTGTTACAATGCCATCAACCATTTAAATTGTTGCAATTATCTTTTTGTATTTTACCAGCTCTTTAATCAAATGTGCAACGTATGCCTTAGAAAAGAAATTTCTTTATCTCTTGGAACGAAAATAAAAAGTGATAATGTTAGGTGTTGTGGACAGCAGGCCTGATGACTGATGATTAATTGGCTCAAACCATAGTCTCAAACCATAACACACATGCCTCTATAATATGATGTAATAGCCTATATCATAGCAAAAAAAACACCTTTTCTATGTTGAAATATTAATGGCTTGACATCTTAGAGAACCTTTGACAAAAGAGAAATTGAAGATGTCTTAAAATCTTATTTTGGTAACTGTTTGCAATTTATTAGCAGTGACTGTGTTCTGCTAATAATACAACAGCCATATCCTTCATACTTTAAAGAATTTATCATAAAATCACAGATTAAATTACAACAACAGGCAGAGGTGACATTTGTCAAAAAAAACAACAACAAGGTCATAGATTTCAGAATTTTAAGTATTCTTGATTTTACATCTCTCTCTCTCTCTCTCTCTCTCTTTCAGTTGTCTGTCAGCCTTGTAAACTAGCCTTGTAAACAAACTAAAGGGTTGGAGAAAAGACTGTAAATATCTTCACACCCTCTTGTTATGCAATACCACACAGAAGAATTTACAAGCTTGTGCTTGCTTTTTCCAAAGAAAATAAACTTATTTTCTCAGATATCTTGAGTGCAATTTTTTGACCTTAGCTTCTATAATCATGCTTGACTGGAAGGTGTTGAAGACAGCTATATATTTTAGGTCTTCAAAAATATTTCATAATGCTCAAAAGCCAGCTGTTGCATGCAAATTGCATAACACAATATTATCATGTAAGATATGGTCATTTTTGGACTTCAGCTGTATTTAATTATTTTTTATCAATATCATCAAATTAAGAATTTGGTTAAAAAAATAAACTTATACCTTATTATCTCAATAATAAACAAAAATGCTAGAGTGCTATGCTAGAGAAATGATAAGTTTAGTACTGCAAAACTTGCTTTAGCTTCTTCCTCATTTTATATCTGTCAGTTACTGTAGGTTTTGTAATTTTTCAGATGTGTAAATTGTTTAATCTTTAAAGAAATCAATACTTCATCTCTTAAGAAAGAATTATGTCAATTACACACCTAACAGTACAGAGTTAAAAAACATTTTCTATTGTGCATTTTTTTGACAGTATACTACTGTTACCATTGTAACCAGAAGTTAAATTTAAAACGCTTTTTCTACAGGCGAATGTCTTAACTCACATCTGAAAATCTAGATGTTCCGGCCGCCCTGAGGACAACCTAATTTAACACCCTGTCCTACTACGACGAAGGCTTTACTCATAGATATTAATTACGTTGCATGACGCCCGGTTATGTTTTCAAGCAACGTCACCACGAAACTACTTAATATTCAAAAGATAATCCTTAGCCATAGTAGCTCACCATCTGTAGCTGTAGTCCGTGTGCATGACGGAAAACCTGAAGTGTATTCCAACAGCCATTACTTTGCTGTGCTGTCACTGTACAAAAACGCGCAATGATCACAGCTATCATTAAAACGTCGAATCATAATAATATTTAATGTCACAATAAAAGGCTACAATAAATGAATCGTCGACGGATTTGAGCAGTCCATTTCAGTATTCCATTCCGTGATTTCCTATATAATTACCGGTTGGTTGATATTTAGTACGTAAAAAATACTTAAATATTTTTTTCTGTTTACTGATCTAGGTCAATTAAATGAATGGTCTGTGTGGGTTTTTGCTTGGGTGGTCAAGGCACCGATTTGAGAATGATGTAGCTGTACTACATCCATGCTTATCTTTTCCTTCCTGTGCTTATTCGAAACGGACCACGATTCGCTGGGACAAGCGCCAATCTGACCTTTGACAGTCGGCGAATGACAAATGAAAGGTCAGCATTTCTGAGATCAGCTGGGGCATCGGAGAATGAGAGAGAGTGCATCGGAAGGTAGGGTTAAAGACCTTTTTTAAATAATTTGAATGTATTATAGCTGTTATGGTAATAGCTGTTATAGTAAGACAGCGTTGAATGATACAGTTTCAAGCTTCCGTAGTGAATAGTATTATTACATAAAGCGTCGTGTCTACCGTGATGTCATCTGAATCGAGAGGCTGGATTTTCATCCTTATCTGCATTGCTAAACTAGCATTACGTTGTCCATAGTGACATGAGTGGTTTATTTTAATGTGATGTTAATCGTGACAGCAGCCCTGCAGCAGAACATCGCGTTTGGGCATTTTGACATGACGACAGGCCTGTTTTAGGAAGGAATAAGCAACATGAGTCACGACAAGGCTGATCAGCTGATCGGACGCGTTTCTTATACATACGTGGTGATGCTGTCATTAGGTTTAATAATCCCCATCATTTACTGCGTTTATTTTTTCGATCAGCTGATATTTTAAAAGCAGATGCAAAGAAAAAATTGGCAAGGTTATTCATGAGAAACGCGTTAAGAAAAAAGAGAAATTATGATTTTTTTTTTTGTGGAAATTATTGTTTATTTGGCGTTTCCTTGTTCGTTTGGTTCCCCACACATTACTGTTTGTTGGATCCAGTTCATCAGTACGGTTTTCATTCCATGTGGTATATGAAAGTGCATGGGATATAATTAAGTTATTTGATATCATCGATTACAGAGAGATGGTTGTAGTATGAGTTTATTGCTTTTAATGAGTTACCTGTGTTAAGCACAAGGTCAGTTATGACTGTACAAAAGGTTAAGGGAAATCCCTTGCAGCATCATGGAGCATAGCGGAAGAAGGAGGTCCCTGCCTCCGTCTCCATGGAAGCATGTTTGAATGTTTTCATAGTAGTGACATCAGAAAATTGCTTGTGGTCGATGACATCATATATTACATCATCATGTTGGTTTTTAGTCATTCTAAATTCAGCTGAATCTAATGCACGTCATAAACATAAAATTAGGTTAACTACATAAGATATACAAAGGCTAACACAAATAATTTCTATGTCACAACAAGTGAGCTCATCCAATTTCAAGCAAGCTACTAATACTTCAGTTTTTATTACATTAACAACATTTAATCCTGAATCTAAGTCCACTACCACCAAGATACATTGTTATCAGTGTAATCAAAACTGAATCACAGGCATAACTTATAGTATTTAAAGTTAGACGGTTAGTTGTGTTTCTTTTTTTTGTTTCCTTTGGTTTGCCAAAGTTTTGCCTTCTCATTCCCACAAAAAACAACTGTAAACTACATGATGTGGTTCTGGAATCATCAACTACTGTGGTGTGAAATTTATGCAAACACTTTTGTAACTTTGTATGTCAGTGAGTGATTATAATATGTTTAGAAGTTAAAGGCCATGAAAATCATCACAAGATGTGTTAAAAAACAACCGTGTGTGAGTATAATATTAACTCGCAGGCAAGCCCTCAGCTTTTCATTAAAAGCTGTTATACAGAAGAGTGGTTTTATTAGCCTGTTTAAATCACCTGAGGTAGAAGGATTGCTATTGTTGTATATTGCTGCCACTGTTGGTGGTGTTTGCTTCCATTCTTTTGACCTTCTTGCATTCAAGTGGTAATACTGGATTCAGGCAATGTCATCAGATTGTCAGAAGTTTGCATGTCAAGTGTCCAATGATGTCCCCCAGCTGACCTGGGGTCAGTTTTATTAATCATCTTTATAACAGTGAAGGTAAATGGATGAATTGGAGTTAGCATTTAATTGGTAATTAATGGCAGACAGCATCCAGAGCTTTTCTCTCTGTGACACTTCCTACATGCTGTGTTCTCAGTCTCACTCTTCTCAAAGGGTTGCCCAGGGTGCAGTTCTCCTATGAGAAAGCATGCAGCCCCGTTGGCTGCCAAGCTATGGGGCCATGAAGGGAAGCACCAAGTAGCTCCATTAGAGATAAATCATTCTCCCAGAGAGGAAGTCTTGGACTGCCTGGACTTGCCCTGGCAAACGCTGAACACTAGGGATACCCATAGATTGTAAAGCCAGCAAGGATTATTTTTCTGTATGTCCTGGACAAAAACAAAACAAATGCAGCCACCCAACAACAAAGGCAGTATTACCACTGCTAATAAATACTGTTTTTATATAAGTAATATTGCATTATATAAATTAAGTTACAAAATCAGTTGGAGTGAGTATATAGTTACACACAGTATACAGGGTGCATGCTAATATTTTGATTTATATACTCGTTAATGTTTTCAGTAAATTATAGATTATTTATAAACACAGCTTATTGAAATAATCGGGTTTAAACAGGCACTTTTATCAAAGGCATGGATGTGGGTTCCGGGTGCAGAGTGAGACCTAAACCGGCTGCATTGATTGGCTGCCCGGTTCTGTGTGTGTGCAGCGTAGTAAATGCGGTGCTTGATGACACACCAGCCTCTTCTCTCCTGCAGCTATCGGGCGTATGTAGCGGGCAGCCTGCTGAAAACTACATTATTCACACAGTTTGGGCTGTCATACAGAACATGTGCATTCTTCTAGCCTCTTGAAATATCCGTTGTCGTACGTCTATGTGATTTTGAGTTGTGCTAATGAGCCTGCTAAGTGGCTACAAGAAAAAGAGCAGTTATGATGGCTACGAATCTTTGCAGTTGGTCGATAGCAGCGGAGACTTCTGCACCGGGGGACGAAGCGGCGGCGGCGGTCTGGCAGCAGTAACCCTCGGCAGCGTTAAGACAAGCCCGGCGCGACAGGACGACTACAGCACCATGGACAGCTCAGGTATGGAAACGGTGTCGGTGGTGCGATGGCCCGTGCAGGCCAATCGCTTCTCTTAATACGCATGAAACAACCTCAGACCTGCGTTTTGCGTCTGTTTTATGATATTAAGTGTCTTGTATGACTAATGAAATAATTGTAGTCGATGGTCGCCGGATGCATGTCTTCCATGTCGTCTGTTGATGTGCTGTGTCATGATAATGTGTCAGAGTGGTGGCGTATTAGAAAACCAAAGCAACTATTTTGCGTTGACGATTGAACATTTAAATAGCAGTATTGTAGAATGCATTGTGTACAAATGTGTATTGTTGTTAAATACAGCGGTTTGGTGTGAGAGAAATGAGATTGCATGTAGATTGCAATTGTCTTGAACGTAGTGGGGTCTCTATTTAGTTTCACTTGGAATAAGACTGTAATTTGCAGGAAAGGGTTTAGAAAGATTGTTTACTGGGCTGCTGTCGTTTTACTGCAGTGGTCTGGAATGAGAGCTGGCCTTTTGGACTGAGAAATGAATATAGTGTCAGGTCTTACCAACGCACCAGTATTACCCCTAAAAACTCTGTCCTGAGATAAACAATAAATCTATTTTGCCTCTCAATTCTTAGAATTGAACTATAACAATATTAACTTTACAACAATAACTTCAATCATTAGGCAAGCCTGGAATGCTTTTTGTCTATTGTATTGCTACAGTTAGGTGGGCATGTGCATTTACAATGATATTCAAATATATCAGAAAGTTAATCAAGTATCTTAAATCACCATTCATTTAGCTTCATAATTAAGGCTGAAGAATTGTGTAAACAATTTGTGTTTTAAATAGTTGGTTGAAAACAACATTAGCTTTGTTTTGGCCCAGAGGTGATGTATAATTGAAAAGCTAGTTGGGTCTTGTAACAAGACACACAAGCACACAATTATACTCACAAAGACACACAGAGGGGCTGCATGTCACAGGATGACTGTCTGTGACTCAGAGCTGTAGGATTAAAAGAACAATGGAAAGGAGAACTGAAAATATAAGAGTGTTAAGAAAAAATGTGTTAGGAACCTATGCCTTTATTTTACAAATATATTGATCTAATCTAATCTAATCTTTGTGGCCAGGACAGCTCTCACTCACTCACTCACTCACTCACTCACTCACTCTCTCTGTCAGTGTTTTTGTACTTATACTACAAAAATGTGCAAAACAATAAAACAGATTATACAGTAAGCAAATAAGTTGTTTAAAATAGAAATACAGGGAATAAAAGTATAATTAAAGATGAGGTTCAAATATAAATAAAATAATAACGTTTTGATAAACTAAAAATAAATTGAAATGTCTCTCTGACACACACACACACACCAGTGTACTTGCATACTTTGTGCGATTAAAGGCACATTGGTAGGAGTTCAGAGTCTCTGTGCTCTGTCAGCCATGGACTTTGAAGTCAACTAAACCCCTGTGTATTTGCTCACTAAGAATAGAGCTCCTCTGTACCTTAATGGCAAGTCTGACAGGAAGCCCACTCTCTGGCCCACTATTAAAGCAATGCCAGGCCACCCAGCTCTTCTAGCTACAACAAGAGGGAGGCAGGTACTGTTGTGTGGGTTCTTCACTGTTTGCAAAATAGTTCCACATCATTTAGTTTATCTGTTTTGTGTGATTTTAAGAGAGGTCTGTGACTATTGAATGACTGACAGAATGTGCCTTATTCACTAAAAAAAAACTTTATTAAAAAGCTGTGTTTTTGATTTTTATTGTATTCAGTTTTGAGTAAAATAATTATAGAAGCCCTCACAATATGTAAATTGACAGAATTTGTGATCTTTAATGCATTTTTTTGTCAGCATTACACATAAACTAGCGTAAAGGCCAAGCTCGCCCTTTTCCTTTACCCTCATTGTTCCAAACCTGTTTTACTTTTTATTCAGTTTTGACAATTTTATTCAGTTTAATCTGGGTGTAGGTGTATAAGTTTTACAATGTAATAAGTTTTACAATGTAATCCTCATTTAACATGTAATGACTAACATATCTGATTAGTGTATTTGATTTATGGTTATTGTCATGTTCACAATTAAAATCAGTTTTATGAGTTAATTGACAATTCAATTATGTGATGTTAGATCTTTCGCAAATTTATTGTTGACCCTTGGCCATACATTTATGTTTTAGATGATGTTTCATCTTTCCATATATGACAGAAATTCTGGTTGTAAACAGATGTTAGGTCTGTATCTCAGCTGGTGTAGCACAGGCCTTTAAATGTCCAAGTTAAATGTACCGCAAGTTGGGTTTGGTCTATAACCATGAACTGGTTAATTTCTTCTGCAGTGACTCTTACTGATAGAGGATGTGCAGTCATTCCATGTATGATGATGAATGACCACCCATTACTGTATTCTGTCTGCTCACTGATGAGAGTTATGAGTTACAAGAGGAGATGAAATCTGCGGCCGAGTGGGACGTGACTGAATCAGATTTTTAAACTGGGCGTTGTCTAGTGTGTTGGGTGTAAAAACACACTCTCATAAACATTTTAGATGTTTAATATTTTCTTTAGATGTGTTTATTTATTCACTGTTTATTGCCCTTTTTTTCTCTTACATGCTATCTCATACTACCAGTTATTACAAATGTGTGAGACTAAATACGTTTCTGTAGCTCAACTGGTAGAGCGTTGTTTTAGCAGTGCAAAGGTTGTGGGTTTGATTCTGAGGGAACACACATACTGGTAAAATGTATTCCTTGAATGTACTGTAAGTCGCTTTGGATGAAAGCATTTGCCAAATGTATAAATCAAATGTAGATGTCTTGTACATCATTTATAACTAATGTGCTTATTTATGAGGGCCTATCTTTCATACTAATATACAATAGCATTCTGGTTTAGATTGTGGGTGAGCTTTGCCTTTAAGTTTATATTAAATAACGGAGGTATTTGCAAGAGAAACCTAACTGTTTATCAGCACGCATTGGCTTTCTTAGTAATGCCTGCCACTACTGCAAAATTAGACACCTTCCTTTTTGATGTTATGTTGACATAACAAATGCATGTGGTATTTTTTGTTTGCTTCTCTAGAGTGTTTTTGCATGCTAACCAAGTTATTGTATAAGCATGTTTAATTTGTCTTGACTAGTGGTCGACCAACAGTTTTTCTATGGCCAGTGTTGAATCAGATATCTGGAGATCCAGGTGCAGTACCAGCTGGCTATAAAGCTCATATAAAGCTAATATATATTTAATGACTGCAAATTAAGAATAGACAGAACTGTGGAAACTAAAATTATTATTGTTTATCTCAAATCATTTCAGTTTAATTTATATGTTGCTTTTTGCAATGTTGTATTATTGCAAAGCAGCTGTACATATGAAAAATAAAAAAGACAGCACAGAAAAAACAAAACAGACAAATATATGTTTTGTTTTCCCGTAAGACATATTAAGTAGTAATAGTAATTGCAATACTAAGATTATGATAGATTTATAAAAAAACAAGATAAACATGTTAAAAATGACAAGTATAACATTAAACGAAATAGCTTTAAATTATAATTTACTCTAGATGAAAAGCAAAGTATTCACAAGATTATGGACTCAGAAGATTTTGGAACTGAGGCAGGACAGAGGACAGGTCAGATGTATGGCCAAAATTGGCTGATCTGACATTTGGTCCATCACTAGTCTTGACATGTAAAATGTGTGTTTGTGGTGTCTTGTCTGCATGTGTGCTGTAAGATATAAAATTCTGATCATTTTAAGGTCCTCCATCTCTAGATATAGACGGAAACTATGGAGGGGGTCTTCTGGATATGGTGAAAGGAGGTGCTGGAAAGTTCTTCAGCAACTTCAAGGACAACCTAAAAGACACAATCAAAGACACCTCCACCAAGGTTTTGAATCAAGTGGCCACGTAAGTCCTGTTTATTTGTGCATGTTTGGGGTTTCTGTGTATGTTTGTATTCGTGTGCATGTGTAAAACTGAGCACAGTCAAGGTATTTCAACAGAGTTATGGGTGACCTGGTTTTGGGTAACTATTAATATATCAGGTGAGTGTGTGTGGATCAGATTTTACCTACCTTTTTTATGGTTATACATTTTTTAGGGGGCAGGGTTTTGTTTAGCATTCATTTGTTGTCATTATAATTAACTATTTAAAAACAATTGAAGTCTATGGTATGTTCTTATTTGGATAGGTAAACATGTGTATGTACAGATTTGGCTGTACTGGGCCAGTGCTTTAAAATGTCCTAACCTATTTTAAACAGTCAAAATAATAATAAGTCTAATAATGTTGACAGATGTGTGTGAGGGTTATGGGTTATTAGCCTGGAAAGGAGTCAGTCAATATCTATAAAATGTTCTCACTAATATAGTGAAACATACAGTATCTGTGTCCCCAATACCTCTAAAGAAATTGTGAAAATAACATTTTTTGCATATCAGATGTGAAAAGCAGCCCTAGCGTTTCAATACATAAAACGTGTGAGCACTGTCTGCGTGACATAACTGTCTGCTTTTCTCCAGTAATAAATATAAAACATTAGATAAAACATTAAAATTTGCTTCAAGTAACTTTAACTTGTTTCAAGCATGTTTAATTAAGTAATGAAAAACATGATGTTTTGAAGTGTACAGTGAGGAGCCCTCCTTGATTGTTTGTTACAGCTGTGTTATAGTTGTCTGCAGTTATCCAGAGGACTCTCTGCTGATGATGTCCTGACCTATTTATGTGCTGAACTGTTATTATTAAGCAGAAAAGAAAGCGTTTAGTAATGTAGCATTTTACCTTACATTGTTCCACCAGGCCAACCAGGACACTAATACACAATGTTGTTTTTAAGTTAGAGGGCTTTGTGCCGCACAGGTTATTCTTTCTGGTGAAGACAAAAAAGTTCTGTTAGGTAACCTGGCACTAAATTAGCAAAATGTTGAGCCTGCACATAAAAAGTCTTTTCTTTTTTACCTGTTCACCTCTTTTCCTTAAACACATATATTCACATGCACGGACAAGCATTATAATTAAACAAGCTGCTATTTTCAGCTTGTGGGCAAAGAGAGAACAACTCACACACACAGAGGACAAATGATACTGAGGGCGTGTTTCATTCACCTATTGCACAGAGGCTTAGAATGGTAGCTTGTTTACATACGATCTCATTAGAGGGATTTCTTGCTTCAGTAGATTGGTCACGTGATTTGGGTGTTGTGTGGTCCAAGTCTAAGAGTTAGATGACTTGTGACCAGCTTACAGTATCACAAAGACTTTAGTATTGATTTGTACTAATGTAAAGTACACTGGCATTGTACTGTACAGTATATATACAGATAAATATTATATCCACATTCATGCTTTTAAGGTGAAATATTTTGTACATGTGTTGCTATTGGACATTTACATGTTATAATATAGCATGGTAGAATTATGTTCTAATAATTATCACAATGTTGTTATCATAATAATCAGAATAATTTGATAAAATGAAATAAAGTACACTACTCGCATTTACTGTCTGAACAGGTATATTTTTACAATATTTTTAAAATACTGTCAATATTTGTGTATGTAATTTAGGTATACAAAAGGAGAGTTGGACATTGCTTACATCACATCACGCATCATAGGTGAGTGCACAGAGCTACAAAATTACAACAATTATTAAAGAAGTATTCAGTATTCAAAAAATCTGGTATTCTTATTTATTTCTCACTCTCACAGCTGTGTGTTTGTGTGCTGGTATATATGGTTGACAAGGACACAAATGTGTGTATATGTGTATTACAATGTTAACATGTTTGACAGGGACACTTCCTGTGTCTTAAACCAAATGGCTTAAAAACGTACTAAATGGTGTTTATTTATTAAATAATGTAAATAGTTATCTCTGAAGATTAGGTTAAGGGGTGGCGTTAGGGGAAGTGGGCAGCATAGGGTCAGTATAAAAATCATTACATCAATGGAGAAACCATATTTATGTATAAATAAGTATGCATGTGCTGGAGTTATATTAGTAGTCCAGTTTAAATAGTTAGCAATAGTTTAAACAGACAGCACTACAACTGTGAGTAAAGTTGTTGTTTGTGTTGACCACAGACTTTGTGGAAATAGTCATCAAGATCCTTTCCTAATTGTCAATTTCCACTTTCCTCATTCTGTTAGTGATGTCATATCCTGCTGAAGCAGTGGAGATGGGCTACAGGAATCACACAGAGGATATCCGCTCTTTCCTGGATTCACGACATGCCGACCACTACACTGTTTTCAACCTGTCACAGAGGAACTATCGGGGGGCCAAGTTCTCAAACAGGGTGAGAACTACACTCAGAATTTCCTGATTTCACAACTTTCATTTTTACATTACTGGTCACTTTGCAAACGATAAGTAAACTGTAAAATTGTAGTAAAAATATGTTTAGCAGTATGATTCATAAAAAACATATAATGTCAAAGGGAGTCCAGAATCATTCTCCAACATCTGTGCAGCATACTGTACTACCAGGAATTATGGGTTAGTGATCGCTATGACAACTCATCTGGTCTTCTTTCATTAAAAATTAAATAGTGCTTATCCCATGTAATTAAATAACCTCTAGGATTAACTGCATGAAGTATTTTTGCTGCTGTAGGTATGAAGGATATCTCGGTTCATTTTGGCATTACATATACAATATTAATTTTAAATTATTGAATAAGTGCAGCAACATTGATATATTATTGAAGGTTTGCTTTTGATAGAAATAATTCATGATATGTCAATGGCTTTTGAAGTTTGTTTTTACATGGTTACCTTGCTGTTATAGAAATATTCTTTGTTTATTTCTGTTATCTTGTAGGAATACTTTGTTTTATAATTTACATGAATATGCTGGGAGATGTTGTTTTCCAGATTTTTTTTTATTTTAATCACTGTAATTCATCTCCTTCATTCAGTAATCAAAATTAACTTCCCCATCATTATGATCGAACTGAAAGAAAACAATACCAGCCATTATTATTACTTACTGGCTATGGAGCAGTAATTTGCATTATTTTTATTAGAATTTAAATAAAAAAAAGTTACGGAGCAAGTACATGGTCAAAATGGTCTCCCCACCTTACCCCACTTCCCAACAGTATGTTTATAATGATGATTTATAATTTGAGCTGTCATGTTTGATTTTGCAGAACATGTTGTCTGTAAACAAACAGAAGAAAATCCGGCTACTAAAGATGTTGCAGCATTTGTAGCTTGTGCTTAAAGCAGTTGTTTAGAATTTAACTTCATCCCCATTAAAAAATAACTGGAAGTACCTGCAATTTTATGTTTATGTCTTTAAACAGTTTTGTCCTTATGGCAATAAAACTGTTTTTCCTATATCAGTTCCTGATTACACAGATTTAATTTTGTCTTTTACTTACACTGCAATTATTTTTTCTACTGCCTCACTTTTTATTGTGATGTTTATTCTTCTCTTGTACTTTTTCTTCTCACTTGTTAATAGGTTTCAGAATGCAACTGGCCTTCCAGACAGGCCCCGAGTCTTCACAATCTGTTTGCCGTGTGTAAGAACATGTACAACTGGCTCAAGCAAAACCCCAAGAATGTGTGTGTGATCACTTGCTCGGTAAGAAGACATGACTCGCTATGTAACTTGTAGGCTTCCACAGTTAATTTTAATGGTTAACATTATGATTCTGCCGCTGAGATTAAAGCTGAGTATGAGGTTTACTTCAGTTGGGCGTACTCGGTGCTTACAATTGGCTGATAAAGTTGTGTAATGTGTGGTGTCTACAGATTCTAGTTTTAGATTTTAAGAACCAGTCATTGTCACAAAGATTGTTTTCAAACATGTTTATTATTTGCAACTGATACTGGCTATTGTTAAGTGTGTAGTTGGCTGCCTCAGTCGTTAGATTTGTGCTCCTCTCTGACTGTCAAAGACTCAAATCTACCCTAGTCGATGGTAACAGTCTTTAAATGCGTTGAGATCTTTTAATCTTAGAATGCTGCAGCTAGTTGTTAAATGTGTCCCTGGCTTAAGATATCATGGAGTGTCATGAAGTTTCAGTATCCTGAGAATTATAGTATTCCATTTACTGTAGGTGGAGCTTCCAGTGTGTCAAAATGTTCTGTTGGCATAAAATAACAA
>JAZGTK010013965.1:0-14013 GCA_036877625.1 Ambastaia sidthimunki | reverse complement strand
GAGAGAGAGAGAGAGAGAGAGAGAGAGAAAGAGAGAGAGAGATTTAAATCAAAATGAAGAGGTGAATATGAGAAAATAGTAGAACAGATCAGACTGAGATGTAGGCTAAAAGGCAGATGGGTGGGTGGCAAAAGAACTGGCAGATAAAAAAAATCTGTGTGTGTGTGTGTGTGTGTTTGGCAGTATTTGGCATGTTAACAAACATCACTAGAAAACAAAGCCCATCTATTTTCAGACTGCAGTGTGGTGATTTATCATTAAATCTGAGGCTGGATGTACTGTAGTATTCCACTGATCCACTAGTTCAGGGAAACATTCCAAAATAATATTTCTGGTATCACTACTAAAGGTAAGGAATGTTTGATTTTCAGTTTTTATTCAATTACTTTGCATGGCTTCCTAAAATGCTTTATACAGAGAAGCTTTAAAAAGAACTATACATAATTAAATATTTTGATTGTATTATATATACAGATTTTGAATATGTAATATGTTGGTACCGTTTTAGACAGACGATAGCTCCATGAGCTCTCAAAATAGCAAAAACCTGAAATCTAAAAGTTCTATACATAAACATGCTAGTGACATTTTTCTTTTTTTTCATCTTATTCATCATCTGCTTGCATCCTACATAAATAATAAACTTTGAGAGTGAGCTCAACATATGTGGCTGCTACGGACGTGGACAGCACCAATGTAGATGAAAGTGTTTTATGAATATCAAACTCCTGGCAGGAGCTTGTTGGGGAACTTGGTTTGGAAGATGTTAAATGCTTGTTGCCCCCCTGTCAAGGATAATAGCCATGTGATAACATGGTGAGGGGAATATAGAGCCCTGATAAGTTGTTTTCAGACAAAATCAAACCTCTGACAGGCCTTTGTGTGGGCCCCCTCCTCATGCATAGTAATGGTTCTGAGCTCTGGGCTCGCTAGGCCTGATTCCCTTATCTGCCTTGCTAATTATCAAGCCATGAGAAAGGTCATTTTGCCACTAAATTATCTGCTCTGCATTTGATTACCTTGCCTTCTTATGGATGTAGAATTAGAATAACCTTGGCTTTCATAAATACAGACAACGATGCATCTTAATATATACTTCAAAGAATTTAAACTTGCATCATCTAAAGAGTGAGGCATCTAAAAAAACATGTTTCTTTTGATCTCTCACAGGTCATAAAAACATCACCTGTCCTTATATTATAAAAATCTCTATAAATGTTTAAAAAGGTTAATTAATTTTAAAAAATCCATATATAATATGTACTACTAATTGGTTTTTATTAAATAGTTTTTTTTTCCTTGCACTACATCTAAGTGAGATGGTAATAATATATGCATGGCCATTATATACATTAACCCAGCACATCTGCTTTTCTCAACACATTTAAGATTTTCTCCTTAGAGGATTAATGAGAGGGGATGGCAACAGTGAAGAAACATTCATTTTTTTTAAAACACACATTTGCTAAAAAACTACATGAACAGTAAACAGATGTGTTTTAATCCATGCCTGTTAGATAACTTCATATACTATTTTGTAAATTTGTCAACACCACAATTTAGTTTAATTTGCATGAGCATATATATGCAGACATATATGTATATTTTTTCTTTTATGTAGATCATTTCATAAATAATTTAGCGGCATTTAAACGAAGGCAAACTGTAAAATATGCAGAGATCTCACATTTCCTGTAAATAAGAACATCTACATCACCAAGCATTTTAAACTTGAGCTGCCCTTTCTTGCACACTTACAGCACAAAGTCTGGGACTGTCGATTTACAATTCAAATCAACCAAATTGTGTGAATGTATGGGAAGTTTTTCCCACCTAAGGGGCAAGATTAGAGCTATCTGCATAGAGCAGACTAATCATGAATAATTTGATGGCAAAAATGACTTTTACGTTGTTTATTACTACCCTGTCATATTTCTCCTCATGTCAGACATGCAAATCTTGCCCTGCCCTGGTTTAATTAGCTCCTCAGTCACAATTTTAGCTGATCACACACTACTGAAGTTGGGGAGGAAAACACAAACACCTAAGGGGCTTGTCAGATAAAACATGGTAATATCACTGCAGATGCTTAGCATCTATTTTATATCCACAACAAAAAAAGTGCCAGTTTTTTACCATCAGTGTCAGTGCTATTATCAAGCAGTTTAGTCACTGGAAGTCTGCTGATAAGCCTGCTGAAACTAATCATCATAATAATCACATTCTAAAAGCAGGTTTTATGCCAGGACAAACTACAATTCATGTTAGTAATTCATTCAGATTTGTGGGTGGAGAATTAAGCTTTAACAACTAGTTAATTAGTTGAGCAATTGAAAGGTCTTTATTCAGATTACTTTGGAAAGTCACTTTAATTGTAGACTAAATAGACCTAAACCCAACATGCATATACTACTTGTCAAAAGATTAAGGTAATTTATTCATTCTTTTTTTTCACATTTTAGAATAATATGATCAACACAATAACATAAATAGAACAGAATTGTTTACTGTTGGATGCATTTTAAAAATCTTTCCATCTGTGCTGGGCTTTTATTGACTGCTTCAAGGCATGTATTTCATTTTTTACTTTTGTAATAAAGGAACATAATTTATTGGCATAATTATTTTTTTATTTTTACTACCAAACTAATTTCAAATGTTTACGAATCTGTGTCATCATGAGAAACACACACACACACATATACTACAGAACTTAAAGAGCTACACAGAGCTACACACAGTGTATTCCTATTTATTTTAACTGTGTTGTGTAGCTACCTTTAGGCTTGTCTAAATTGAGAAGACACTTTACACTGCTCTTCAGTTCAGTCTTGCTTTTCGGGTGGTTTGAGTGCAAGGTGGCTGTAAATTGCATTTGCATTCATTAGTTTCATCCAGTCGTCTCTGCATTGCCATTAAGTTAATATGAGAGAAAGTGTGTGTGTGTATGTGTGAATCTCCTATTTAGGTGAAAATGGATTTGGGCTCCATTAGCTGATTAGCCGTAAAATGACATTATCTCTCACAATGTGAACTTAATGCCAGTAATTTGAAGATGGATTACCCTTCACTGAGACCCTCTCTGCTGTCAGTTACTTCCATCTTAGGCTTTCAGTCTAAAAACTATAAATAGTCTATTATTTATATATTCCTGTGTGTTTATAACACTCTCTTTTTTAAACCCAGGACAGTACAAGACAAAAGAAACCAATTTATGTCACTCAACAAGTGCACAAAAGATATGTGAAACTTTAAACTGTGCCACACTTTTTACACTAACCACAAACCATCCAGCTATGATTAAAGTCACAATTGCTTAAACTTCATTGATATGTGTATAGACAAATCATCTTTGTTTATATGTGTAGATGAATGTGTTTTCCGTGTAGCGTTCTCCCCAGGTGCTTGAGAAAACTAATCACAGAGAGGTGTTGTGATTTCATTATGCATGGAATAATATGCAGGCAGGAAACCTTCTAGACAATCAATGAAAACTTGATGAGAAAGCTGCATTTACCCGGTTGTGTGAGCTGTTGTCATGAAGAAGGTGCCCTTCTGAGAAAAAAACAATGGAAAAAGAGAAATGGCTGTGTATGATGTAGACATATATGTTAAGGAGGTCACATTTACATTGAAAAGTATTCAGAGGATTCAAGGATTCAAAGCGTTTATTGTCATATGCACAGTGAGGAAAGCAAGTTTCCCTGTGCAATGAAATTCTTACTTTGCTGTCCACACTGAATGCCACATTGAAGAAACATACATGCACATACATACAAACAAACATAAAGTAACAAAGTAATAATAAGCGTAGCTATGACTAAACAAAATATAGTATTAAGTGTATAGTGTACTAAAGTGTATAGTGTATAATGTGTATAGTGTGTAATAAAGTGTAGACTATATAATAAAGTGTAGACTATAGACATATGTACATAACAATAACACATACAACAACAGTGCAGTAAATAGCAATATGTTAGGTATTCATGCAGTTATTTATAGTTCTATGTCACTCCAGCATCTATATTAGTGCAGGAAACAGTTAATCTGCAGTAAGCTGGAAGGGGAATTGAGCAAGTCCAGTTCACCTAATCATGCCTGTCTTTGGACTGTGGGATGAAACCAGAGTACCTGGTGGAAACCCGTGCTGACACAGGAAGAACATGCAAACTCCACCCATAAAGACCTGAAAGACCTCCACACACAAAGACCTGAGTTACCCACTCAAACAAAAGACAGTGATACCCACTGAGCCACCCATCTTATTCATACAGCTATATATACAAAAAGAAAACTGTCTGGAAAGGCATATATATACTATAAATGACAATACTGTGTAGATAGTCTACTGTTATGATTTCATTCTCAGACTTTCTCATTATCTACAATATGATTCAAAGACCAGCATGGATTTCAGGCTTCAAGCTCATTGTCTCCTGTTTGCTATCAGAGCCAATGAACTGAAAACATTAATACTAATGTGTGTGAAGGGGAATATTAAAAAAACAATTTCATGAAACTTTTGAGGTTGCTTTTAATATAAATCTATTGTAATGGCTGTAATTTAAAGCAATAGAAACAAAGATATGATGTATGCCATTCTCAATTTCCTGCTTAGTTTTAATGCCTCGTCGAAATGTCTCTTATCAGTCACTCCTCATACCAATATTAACACAGATTCCTTGTGTACGGCTGCAAAATGAAAAGGAAAAGAAAGTACTTTCCTCATCTAAAAAAATATGAGATTTATTTTCTAATCACAACACAATTAAAGATTCAACAAAGCTTGCCATTTTATAAAATTATTCTTTTTATTCCAAGATTTAAACTCCCATGATTTATTGTGTTATTTGTTCCAAAATATATAGTTACTATAAAAGTAAACTATTATGTAATCCAGTAACTTCCGTAGCCCACCTCCATATATTCACATAAAATTGCCCTTGACTGTGATTAATAGGCAGACATACCCGGTCTATATAAATTACCTCCTATAGAGTCTGTGAAATGTGATTAAAGTGATAAAAAAGTAATTGTTAAAGAATAGCTTTGAAACACTATTGTACTGGTGTTTTTGTTGAATAACAGGAGCAGTGGCAACAGTCACACGAGTAGTAACATTAATTGACTTTGCAAAGTCATTCTTTAATGTACAAATCACTGTAGAAATACTGTCCTTGTCACCATTTTCCTTCTTTTCATGTGGAGAGCATTCTGCTGACAGTCGTAGACATTAATTCCCTTCAATCTTCACACTCAATTTAATCTGAAATGTCCCGGCCGATACACTTGCTCCTCTAAATTAGAGGCACTGAATTATACAGTAAAGAAAGAATGGAAGAAAAAACTTAATCATACACCAATGCTGTATGTGGAGAATCTAGTATTATTAAACGTGTTCTTTCCGCCCTGAGGATATAACTGGTCAATGAAGGGAAGGAAGCCAATGGAATAAACCAATAAGAACCAAAGAGCTAGAATAATTACGTCTTTTAGTTCCGCTTTGGGTATTTTTTCTTTTTCAAAAAGGCTATTTCTATGCCTGCATCTTTTATCAAGAAAAGGATGAAATTCATGAGTAACTCAACTTTAAGAAGTACATCCCCCCCATCCCCCCAATTTCTAGCAAGTTTATCTCTCCTCCCCAGCCACATGCCTTAAACTGCACTGATACTGTTCAATAGATTTAGCAGCTCTTTCAAAAAACTCCAAATGCTCATCAGCTGTATTTGAACTTGTCTATTCAATAGTGCTGTGGTGAACAGAAAACATTAATTACATTATCACCACAATTAGTGCATCAAAGTTTTATCATTAATTTTGATGTGGAGGCTTAAATGATGTGGCTGGCATTCAAAGTAAAAACTGAACCATTATTATAAACACATTAACCTCTTCTACCATCAACAGCAGACAAAGGCCTTAAATCTAAGCTATCCATCAAATAACATGCAAATCAGGCACCCTGTGGCTATATGGGAGTTTACTATTAGGTTAAAAGATGTCATTGGTGTTGACATCATCAAAGTCTATCATAGCGTCCTTTTACAGACAGACAAATGTTGTGGCATACTGAAGCTATTTAAATGGATGTTGTTTTAAATTGAGGAGTACTGTCCACCAAATTAGATGTATTACCATTTTAAAAGCTCAGGGCAGTGAGAAAGGTGCATTGATGGACAAACAAGGTCCTCTGTGACATATCTCAGCCAAGCTCGGCTGATGCTGAATGTCTACTACAATATCTTTGTCTGTTTGAGGATTTGATGTGTGAGCCGGACATTATGATGTAGCAACAGAGACCCCTAATGGAGGAAAGCAAACCTCAATTCTCATGTACGACAGAAACATGGAGACATTGCCTGAACTGTCATGCAATGGCAGTCTTGGGTTTAGATACTTCTGTGCTTAAACTTTGGTAAGCTTTGCCAGCTAATGTTTTGGTAGTCGTGATTTTAGGGTGTTCGTTTATAAAGAAATCAAACTAACAGCATACCCTGATCCCTGAATTTCATTTTAGAAGGAACAGCAAGCTAAACTCATTAACGGTGTCAGACATTGTGTTAAACTAATTGTAATAATCAATGCATATTGTTTAGTCTTTCCTAATATAATGGTAAAAACACACTAATCTCCTTGGACAGATAATTGGAGGGTTGAAACATGTTTGGCCATTTTTCCTGACCTTGCCACCAAAATTGGTTCTAAACGAAAAGGGAAGTAATTTCATTCATATCGCTTTAAGACTTATTCTGGAACACATTCTCTGATGAATCATTCACAATAAGATTAGGAATATACCTTAAGATTCAAATAAGTGTCTAACTTATAATCATGTCATTGACTGTATATTTTTAAAAGACTTGATATAGCTCATACATAAAATGTCAATAAATATACACTCAAAATTTTACATTTCAATCTTGACTTTATTGTGCATATTGTATAAAGACAAAATGCAACAGAATATAAAACAAAGGCTTTTACAGTATAACATACAGTATAACAGTCTTTAAGAGTGATTTTGCTGTTGACAAAACATAAATAATAATAATCTGACCCAATAATCAAAGATCCACAGCTTGTCTTTGCCAGATGGACAAATGTATGCAAATGTAAAAGTAACAAGCTACACATTATCCATTTACTAGTGCAGAAAAAACAGCAGAAAGTATTATGAGAATATCACTTGAATACAACTTAATTTAATAACTTATAATTACTTATAATAACTTAATAAACAGCCAAAAAAACAGAAGATTACTACTTTGGTAGATAAAAACAGTTTGGGTCAGTCAGTCTGGCTTCACTGTGAAGCATCTACCCTGACATTTGCCCATAAATAGTCTCCATTCTGTACTGAATCTCAGTCTCTCTGTCCAAACAGGTTATGAGGTTCAGTCTGGCCTGCATAATGCTGGAATCACTGACGTCCCTGCATGCATCTGCGCAGACTCTCAAGCGACTGCAAGAAGGAGCGGCGTGCTTTGTCCTCCTCTACTGGATATGTTTCTTCTTCCTCCACCTCCTCTGTAATTTTATCACAGCTAAACTGGGTTCTCTTCATGAACAGGGCCCTCTCACAGCGCTGGGCCCTGGATAACCCAACCAACTGCGGGAATTCCTCCATAGCCAAAGCCATCCGGTGACAGGGCAAGGCATTTAAGTGGCTCATCTCCATTGAATGTGTGGTCATTCCCGAGAATATTCTAGGCTTGGCTGAAGTGAGAAAAGATTCTTCAAATTCCTCTTGTGAAAATTAATTCACTGGAAATTTTTGTTGCGCCTTCTTATCCAAGCAAAGTTGCCAAGTGAGTCAGTCGTCCAAAACTGCCTTTTGAAAGCTGAAAGCCAGACTGCTAGTCACAGAAGCAGATGAAGAAATTGGAAAGATGCTCTTCGGTCTGTTTTCTGCTTTCTTCAGAATCCGTCTCGAGTGTTTGCAACCCACAGCTGCTGTGCGGCTTTATATAGGTCTTCTCTTCCCACTCAGCCTTCTCTCAGTGCCTGATTTCTTCCTGGCTCCTCCTTCCCCGTAGGACTGTCACACTTCCGACTTCCATTCGTATCCACCGGAATCACCCCTTATTACTGCCAGGAACAAGTACGCATGTGGTGTGCGGAAGGGAGGGAGCAGAAGAAAGGCTTTCAGTATTTGGCCCTTGGGTACGACATAGAGAGATATCATGCACAGAAAACATGGATGTGACACCAGGCAGATGGCCTTTTAAACAGTGTTTCAGCAACAGAGATGGGTACAATTCATTTGTAACAGTGCTCAAAGAATATGTTTTTGGTGGCACAAAGTGTTACTGAAAGGGCATGTGTGTGGGCTGGATGGTTCATGGCTGCAGGGCAAAAGGTGAGGGGGCATGGGGTGGGGGGAATTGAACATTACAGAATCATTGTAATGCATGTATCTAGACATATTTATTTGCTTATTTTGCTGCCTAAATACTTAATTCTATTTGGTTACAGTCACAAAATAAACATCCCTTATTATATGGACAAATAACCCACCACAAACGCCTGGCAGAGCATTCCACATCACTGGTCAAAAATTACAATCACTAATAATTAATTTGTACAAATACAGCATCACTTATGAGCCATTAGGCTATCGAGGATAAAAAAAGGCTAGAGTGGTGGTATAAGCTTGATGTACTCAAACAAAACAAGACAAAGGTAAAAGTAATATCGTAATTGCATTTCTAGATGCCTGTCAACTGAAATTAGAAGAAAGCATCTATAATATAAGGACATAGAAAAAGTCTTTAACTATGATGCCTGTTCCAATCCAAATTCATCAACCATACAACTTAAAGACTGTTATTAGAAAGAATGTTTTTTTATTTGAAATGCATAATTAATTCAGACACACTGTATGGATCCATCAGCATTACAGTCAGTAATGAAGTCCTGCTGTCATTGCCTTCAGTCAGTGGTTGCCAACTTTACACTAACATTACATAAACGTTATTTACTGAAACCTGTAAGATATCACATCATTTAGGAATACTGAAACTTCTGGTGTTGTTTTGATGAAAATATTGCAGTGACCAATCAGTGACCAAATTGAATAAGTCATTTGTTGCCTGACTTGAAATTTGCATCATATCACCAGCAGTAAAAGTATTACAGAGTTTGCAATCAGTAAAAAACATTCATAATACACAACACACAGGACATACATAAACTTTCCACAACAGTGTTAGTGCATTATAAGCTCATCTCATCCACTCTAATATTAGAATTCATAGTGCCATCTGTGATGAGCACAAGTAGTTCATGTAGTGTGTAAACAACTGCTGAGTCAGATGAAACATGGAACAAAATGACAAAGGTAGACATTGTAGACGTCCCTTTGCAATTTGTGATGATTTAAGAAAATTACCAATAAGTGCTTGGCGGGAATAAAAGCTCATGATTATTTCTTTTGATTAAAATAATGGACATGCTGTTGATTTAAATAGATATTTAATTTATGTTCATTCAAAGAAAAATGTTCATCAGCTAAGAGAGAATTACTCATTCACTCTATATCTAAAATTAAACCAAATTGATCAGTGTTTAACATTTGTTACAAGAAGATTACAGAGACTTTAACTCTATTCCACAGCCATCTTTTGTTAGCAGAGCTAATAAGAAATGCTGGTCAGCAAAGTTGTTCAAGCAAATCATGTTTTGGTTAGCTACAAAACCCCAAAGCTTAATACACCCATCTAATGTCTGCAAATTTCACACTTGATTTAAACAAACTCAATAAAAACAGACTTAAAAGAAACAGTCTGGTTTGACTGTTCTTGACCCTTGATGGCAAAAGGGAAGATATATTTTTTTATTTGGTCCCATCTTTTCACATTTCCGTCACACCATTCCTTCATCCTTCACCCGTTTTCTTTTCCTCCTCTAACCTTGCTTCTGTTTCTTCAGATACCGTGAGCGCTGGGACAGTCCCATCTTCATAACATACATATTGAGTAGTTTTGTAGGAAGCAGAGAAGTTGTCACCCAACCCTGCAGCAAAGACATAAATGACCTGTTAAGACTTTCCAAATCCTGAAGACAGAAACAGACTAATAATACGTTTTAGCACTAGAGTTCCTGAGCATGACAGTACATTTACATTATATGTAAGTATCCACCAATTCCAATGGTCCTATTAAAACTGGTTATTACAAACTAAAACTAAAACTAGAAATCAAATTAGATAAATATATTAAAAACTTTTAAAAAATAAAGAAAAATTAGACACACTGCCTTTTGATTTTAATTTAATGTTAAGCTGAGGCAGTAAAAGAATTAACTGAAAATAAAAAACTTAAACTGGAACTGAACAGAAATGCATTTTATACAGCAATATTAAAAATAGATAAATAATAAAATGACAAAAACACAACAAGATAGCTAAAAATAATATTATTATATTAGTTATTATAAATAAGAACTCTGAATAAAAGGAATACTTAATCAGTAACATCTTTTCAACGTTATCCAATGGAAGGTACATACAACAGAATTTACAAGAGGGTTTAAAGGTGAAAATATTTTTCCTCATGTCAACTGCTTTCTTTTTTACATAATATGAATTATTTTCAATGGATGAATTAACAGTGTCATTCAAGAACTGTCATTTTGCATTGGGACTATGTAATATTAAGCATAACAGCTTCTCAATTGTTACAACACAAACATAATCCCTATTGATCTTGTCAGTCCAACAGAGTCACTCACTGTTATCATATTAGTGAAAGTTAGTAAGTTATATCTATAACACTAGTCTGATCAAATATTTAAGTCTTTCTTGTGGCTATCTGATGGTTGTGACTATGAATACCGTGTTGTTACATTCAAGGCCAATTTACAGTAAGTGTCTTACCGTTACTGCAATTTTTGCTCTTAATTACTTTCTGGTTATTGAAATTATGCTAATTATGAGCTTCTCTTGTATTGAAACTGAAACATTGCCTTACACATAATCTGGAGGACTGGTAAGAACCTTCTTAAGTACTTGGTATATTCAAGAATGAAGAGAGTGAAGGTACATTATTAAGATGCTCTCACCATGATGGCATGGGGGAGGTAACCATTAGACTGAGTCTGCAGGCCCACAGTGCTTAGCTGGGCTTTGACGTAGCGTTCTGGAGTGGGGATGTCAAGAGAGGCCCTCTTGATCTTGCTCAGTTTAGTCGTCACAAAAAATGGCAGCACACTCTTAAAGACAGCACAGAAGATGCTTTATCACCATAAACAGTTTAACTAGTGTAAATCTGAGCGATATGTCATCACCTGCATAATAAATCACTGTACATCTGAGACAAAATACATTTTAAACCATCTATGCAAAATGACCTTTTTTGAGAGAGCTACAGTAAAATACCGTACAGTAAGTTCTGAAGCTGGTTTTGCTCTCTAATACTGTCCTGTTTTAACACAACACACTCACCTGTATAATGATGCCTTTGCTTTTGTACTCAGCATCAAGTCCACGAGAAAAAAAGTCCACAAAAGCCTGTTGGAGTGAGAATATTGTTTATCTACATGAAAATAGTAGAGTTTTACATAACCAAAAACATCTGCACTAGTAGAAAACAACTAAGGACGGGCATTTTAGCATGTTTATAAATAGTTGTTACAGAATTTTGATAGGTGTTGATTTCTTTTCACTTAAAACAATAAATGATGTCATGCAATCGTTATGTTTTAATGATCGATCATTGCCATTACAAATACTGGAGTAGTAAATTTAGTGAAATTTAATTCAAATTAAAGCTCTTAAAAAACATTAAAGCTCTAGTTTTTTAGTGTTTCAGTCCACTGTTTAGTGTTAACAGTACTCTTTGAGAGATGAAAGTGAAAGTGACATGTATTTGTCAGTTATGGTTACCCATAACCGAAATGTGACCTCTGCATTTAACCCATCCCTAGTGAGAAGTGAACACACACTGCAAGTTGTGAACACACACACACATGGAGCAGTGGGCAGCTATCCCTGCAGCGCCCGGGAGCAATGGAGGGTTAGGTGCCTTGCTCAAAGGCACTTCAGTTGCTACCTGCCAGCGCTGGAATCGAACCAGCAACCTACTGATTACAAGCCCGACTCCTTAACCAGTAGACCACAACTGCCTCAGAAGATGACTTGCCTTGGTAGAAGAATAAAGGGTGAGCAGAGGGACTGGATACATGCCGCTAGCCGAGGCAATATTTAAGATAACTCCTTTAGATCTGAGAAGAGATTTTTGTTACGGTAACATTTAATGTTGTAATACAAACATGTTAAATGAATACAATTGTGCACAAATGTCCCCTGTATTTTTTACATGTACGCTTTACTCTTTTGGCAGCACAAAATTATCCCTTAAAACAAACGTGTACCTTGCTAATAGATTCTTGTATCCCTGTTGCTATGGAAACTAGTGCCCATGCCAGTGTACATACTGTTGCATTATGTACCGCTGCACACCAGACTCTACTGTTCTAAATGGGAGGAGCTAGAACCGTAACTCTTTCTGAGAAATACATTTTTTTTAAATAACAATACAAAATAAAAAAAATGTATTTTCATGTTTATTTGTATTTTGCTTGAACCCTTACCAGTAATTCTTAGGGTGACATAGAGGAACAAAATACGTAAAGTAAATTTGTTCATGATTAAATTTGAAGTGTGCAAAAATTAAACCCCCAAAGCACATTATTATGATACATTTCTGTTAGACTTGTCAAATATCTACACATTAAAATCCATTTCAAGACTTTGAATGTAAATTCTGATGATTTCTTAAACTTACCGATCTACCATCTTGGGTAATACCAATCGTGTCATCTACAGGAAGATGGTTTATAAGCATGAGGAACACAGTACATATAAGAATCAGATCTTAAAGATAAAGTTAACACTCTTAACCTTTTTACTGCATGTTACAAATGCAAAACAGCATCTTAAATATTTGCTTCTCTATCTGTCTTTAAACCTTGCAACACGTGTTGCATGAACAGAATAATACATCTTAGATCCTGAGGGTGGCAGCATTGACTCAAAATTTCAGTCTGTTTGATGTAAAGCAGAAAGCCACACAAAAAACTCTATTGTACACATGAAGTATAGTGTTGTAAATTGTGTAGATTAAAAATAACCACAAAATGAAAGGGAAAAAAACTAAACTTTCGTGATCGTTTGAACCACAAACAATTTAACGTTATTTAAACGTGTTTTAAATGGACTAAGTGTATACAATTATTATATAGATTAAGCTTATATTTATTTTGGTGAAGTAAAAATTACTTAAGTCTCTTTTTTTAAAAACATTAATTCTTCCAGCCACCAGAACTTATAAGTACAAAGAGCAATGCAACAACTAGATCTAACATATAAATAAAGAGCAGAAGCATCACTGACCTGACAAACTGATGTAACATTGATGTTGATCATGTTGTCAATAAACTGCAACAGTTCAACAGATATTTAATACAAGCCAAAGAAAACATTAAAGATAATCATCTCAACTCGCAACTGCCAAATGCAAAATGACAATTGCCACATTTCTGTCATTATTACAACAGAACAGTTTTAAATAATGCACATAGCACATAAAAACAGTTACACAAACTCACTCTATCAATATTAGGAATGTTGAGGAAGAACTCCGGATAGGAATAAGACACTCCGACATTGTTTACTGCAGGTTAAAGAAACAGTGTTTAAGGGCAGAGTTTAAGCGTATAACTACTTGTAGCTCCCTCCACTTTCCTGTAGTTGGCAGCAAATACCAAACAGTCACTAAACAGACACTTCATTATAAAAACACATCAAGTTGTGCTGTACAAGTCCAGAACATCATGTTCCGAACAAAAACAAAACAGACTCAAATGTCAGATTTCCTCTTAAGATGTAATATGTAATGTACCTAATACTCCTATTTCAAGGCCAGCCAGTCCAGACTCAATCTTTGGGTAGATGTCCACAGATCCAAAGTCTGCAGAAATGGTTTTGGTCTCTACGTTATACTTGCT
>JAZGTK010013964.1:0-14013 GCA_036877625.1 Ambastaia sidthimunki | reverse complement strand
TCAGCAGTGCCCATCTCTCACCTTTCTTCTCCTCTACCTCAAAGTCCTCTGGCAGTAGTTTGTCTTGCCGGTTGCCCAGCACAAAAGCCAGGAAGGACAATATGAGGGAGTCCATGATGCTGATGATGGCCAGGATGTACGCCCAGCGTACTGTACAGTTACCCAGCGTGTATTTATCAGTGCGCTGGCCACACATCCGCTTCACCTCCTCGGAGTCCCAGCCGTCCGGGTAGATCATACAACCTATGACCATACAGGCAGCTGAATACAGAAAATAAACCTTTTAAATGTATTTAATAACAATCATAGCCAAAACAGTGGTTTGATATTTTGTTACCTTTTTGTCTTTTGCTTTATTGTGATATTTTCTTTCATAATTGTATAACAGTATGATAGTATAAACAGGGCCATTTTAGCTAAAAGTCATTATGTATCAGCAAATTTCTATTGTGACGGACTTCTTCAAATAGCTTTATAACATGCCTCTCCATAGAGTCAATATTTGTTAAATAACATGGTTATTTACAAATAATATTGCACAATAATATTATAAGTCCAATTGACTTTCTACCCTGAGAAATATCCACTGGAATAAAAGTGTGACAGCTAGACCCATCTCCCATATATCATTGTCAGAAATACTCCTGGCTACCAGAAATATACTTTGCAATGACTGTTGCTTGGCAACTTCATCCACTTATCTCATCATTTATTATTCATATGACAACATGCTCTATGCAGTGCAGCTGGTGCTGGTGTGGTATAGATTTACACACACTCACTTTCACCCTCACTTTCTATTAATGAGCATGTGGAATTATTTAAGCGCATTGTTATATATGATGATGTCATCAGAGGGTTATCTGTGCATCCTTTGACTGCATTAGTTACAAAACTTAAAAGCATTACTTTTCACATCCATGTGCACAGAGTTTGAAAACTAAATTGGTCCATTTGCTTTCTCATTATGTTTTAAAAATAAAAATACATTTAATACACTGTGTTCCCCAAGGTCGGCATATTATGTAGTGCAAGGCAGAGTGCACTGTCAATAAGATGTGGAACTATCCAGGGTGCTGAGGTGCTGAGGTTTAATGTTGCTGATGACGTGGGTATATTAAGCTAAGAATATCTGCACTTATTGAACGTTTACAAACTTGATCACCATGTTACAATAACAATATGGTACGTCAATAACATACACTGTTAACAGATTAGCAGTTCATGTACAGTAGAATATGAATATTATTAAAGGTTTTGAACACTAAGGCCAAATTTAAAGTTGCAATTCCATTGCATAGATATTAAAGTATCAATCAAATGTCTATTGATTTAAAGACATTTAAATCAATATGCAGTGTTAGACAAAAATAAGTTTAAATGATAAAACAATACATCTTATATCTACATCTAAAAATTACAAAATACACAGATTTTATACCTCAAAATGACCTTGAAACCGAGTGAGTTAAAGTCAAGTTTGCCTTTGAGAACAAGTCTAGCATCTCTTACTTGCAAATGCCACGTTTTTGACATTCTGTTATTTAGTGCAATAAAATTAATCAATTTCACTGTTGTTTATATGTCCAAGTGTTCAAAATGAATGATAATCTACATTTTTGAAAGAACATTGACTAATAACCTGTAATGCATTATGTAATATAACTTTTATCAATTATTGCAAGTGAAATGCATTAACATGGTACCACTCACCAGCTGCAAGCTGCATCCATGCACATATCTTATACACGCTGCCTGAGTTGCAGAAGAAGAATAAACTAAAACAAACAATAGTTCCCACAATCAACAGCAAAGAAATCCCCACAAAGAACATGGCAGTTTTAAAGGCACCAGAAGGGATGGATCCAAAGTCCAAAGCACTGCCTTTGCACACCAGCTCTCCTGTGATGGGGTTCCCGATGCAGTAGTGAAAAAGCCCAAAGTAACCCGACTGTGGTGTATCAACACTGTCTCCAATCCAATAGGGCTGAATAAACACCACCACACAGATGATGGCAAAGCAGATGGTGAAGACTGTCCATAGCACGCCGATCGCCCTTGCGTTTCTCACATAGTTTGTGTGATAGATCTTGGCAGCCTCCTGAGCAGATACCATTTTTGTCATTTTTGCTGGATATGATGGTCCACCCTAAGGTGTGTCTTAAATGAATGATCAGACAAAAGTCTAAAACGTGGTCCTTCAGGACCTTCAAGCTCTGTTTTGCAGTCACTTGCATATGATCAAGCAGCCAAATCAATACACTGTTTGAAGATCAGTTAATATTTGCTTGCTTCATAACAGGAACAAGCGGCCAACCAGACAGCAAACCTCTCCTTAAGTTTTTGTAGGGGCTGTGTTCTGATTGGACGACTCTGGGCCCTGGTGTGTGCAGGAGATAACCTACCCCAGGAATAATGTAACCTGAGTCTCCATTCACCTCTCAAACTAAACCAACAGTAGTCAAATGTATCCTCTGACTGTGTCTATTCGGTCAGACTGATGAGGTGATTTGGGATCTGATGAAAGTGGCCTTAGATTCACATACTTTGTGGTGCTGTGAGATCTTGGGATTATGAAGGTGTTTTCAGTTACTTACAGGCTACATCTCAGAATTCACATAGCTGGCTCACTGTCCATACCTAAAAAGACATTTAACCTACTGTTAATGATTCTTTCTTATGTAAAATAGGAAAAGCCATGGCTAGAAAATGGGCTAGTTGTCACACATTTTACTTCAGTTAAAAGTAAATAAATAAATAAGTTAATAAATAAAGTTAATAAATAAATAAATATTCATTTGTATTTAAAGGCTGTTTAACAGCTTTTCGGGAAAAAGTAAACAATAAAACAACCGAATAAAACAAACATTTATTAAACAAAATTCACAAAATAAAAACAGAAAAGGTCACATACAGAAATAGTCAAGTCATTATTTTAGCCTGCAAAAATGCAAATCTGTATAAATATCTGTATAAAAATTATGTGACATTAATAGTTTCAAAAGTTCCACTTTTTGATTAAAATCTATCATTAGAACCACCTTCCAATGGCAAACTTTTTAAACTGCTAGACCATAAACGTGTTGACCAAACAATAACAAATAATTTAATTTCACGTTTTATAGGATATTAGGATATACAAAAAAGGTTGGGTTGTGAAGTCAAATACAATGTTTGAGAGACAATTATTTTTGTCCACTTTCATATTCAAGAATAAAAAAAAGCTATAAAACATTACTATATTAAGCAATTGTACGTTTTAACCAAGAGGAGGCGCTGTGATATTATGAAAACAGAAACCCTTAAAATCAGATGAGTACGAGAACTGCAGGCTCTTAGTGAACATCTCATATATATTCCGTTTAATCACTGATTTAATTATTCAACTACAGTCAACTCGTGTTCGGAATTCAGACAGGAAATTTTATTAATGTAACCAACACATAAGGCCATTGTGTGGCAAAATCAGATTAGACCCTTTCAGCGAAATTATATGTGCACGGTATTCAATAATCACCCCGTCACTTTGAACAATTGTTGGCGTACATTTTCCAAAGAAGAAATGACAGAAAAGAACAAATAATGTTGACATTTAGGAGAGAATAATGTCACCATCACAATCACCTGTTTCTCTGGTGCATAATTGTGCAATAATTCATGATTAAAATATATGAATCAATGGTTCAGTGACAGTGGCACAATACAGTGGCCTCCTGGGGCTGAATGAGGAAATCAATGTAGCTCATCTGCCCAATTCAACAGTCCCTCTGGATCTGTCATGAATAGCAGCCAGACGGACTTCAAGTGACGGACAAAACGTGCCATCTGCTGCTCTTGATAGCATAGAACCGTCGCTTATTTGATTTTTATTTCCATGCTAAGTGTCAGATTGATGAATTACAGTGAAAAACACAACGTCATTACAGTAGTAAGCTTGGTAATGAGAAGTGACTGTTTTATGATAAATTAACAGTCTGTACTGGATAGCAGTGTGGGTTTCCACTGGGACAGTTCGAAATCACACTCTACTCCTTTCTTTAAAGATGTCCATTATGATGTATGAATGCACTAATTTGTCAGTCGCATGATTCACTGTCTTCTTGACCTCTTACAGATATCTAGTAACACAGCAGACAGGTTTAGAGCCAAATGATTGATGTTTGGCCATTTCGCAAATATCAAATATTCCAGCTTTCCTGGATACAGTGTAAATAGTACCATGATAGTCTGAAAATATATGATGTGTTGTTATTATTACTTGAAGAATAATAAAAAATACAAATTTCATTATCAATGTTAGTATTACTCACCAGAACAAGGTTATATCCTAGGACCAGATAATCATAAGGGCTTGAGGAAGACACTGTTGACTTGGACAAGTGTGAAATGCCCTAGCAAGCACTCAGTACACCCTAGCAACCTAAAAACATCCTAGCAACTGCATAGCAACAACCACCCCGGCAACCACTTTATACACCTTAAATTCCCTGTTGGCTAGTTTTGACCCAACAAACACCCACCAAACACTTTCTTTAGAAAATGTAATGTAATTGAAATATTGCACAGCAGTGCTAGAGGCATTAATAAGGTGATTTCAAGTCCAAACAGCTGGTGTCCATGAGTGATGTACTTACAGAAATGAGCACTGCGCTTTGATTTGACCCCATTTGCTTTGGGGTGCACAGAACCATTCAGTGTGTCCATGATGGAGCTCTAAGGCTACTGATGTCTGTTTTTAAGTCTTTATTATTAAGAGTCAGGTGTGTGTGGACAGAGATAAGCAGTTATTTAAAGTGTCTCACACTGAAGGCAGATGCTCGTCCCATGATGCCTTGTGCCTCAGGTGGAAGCGAGGCTGGTCTATTCACACACCACTTTGTGGACCTGCTAAACGACAAACTACAAAAGGCTTTTTTGTTGTCAGGACATGGGCTCTACTCTTTTTTTAAACTGTATCCATGGAAACAAGGCACAAGATGCACTTAAAAATAAGCTGTTATGTATCTGTTGCAAAACGGGTGGTCGATCAATAGACCCATCCTTAAAAATGTTTCTCAAGCAATGTATCCTAAACATGTTCTTATACACCCTTAAAAATTAATACATCATGACAACATTACATCTGGCAAATGTTTTTATCCAAAGTGACTTACAATACATTCAAAATATTTTATTTTTTTCAGTACATATGTTCCCTGGGAATTAAACCCACAACCTTGCTAACGCACTGCTTTATCAATTAGGATACAAGAAAACTTTTACATACAATGTATCACATTATGTATTACAGTATGTTAAAAGTTGCCTTAAATAAATAAGTAACAATAATGTACAGTATGAGGTCTAATGTTACACTAATGATCATTTGATGTACATTTTACATCTTACATCTTTCTACTTCTAAATTCGAAATAAAGTATTTATCTGAGTTGATATAATTTTATTATGTCAGAAGAAACAGACCGGAATGATTTGAGACACATAAAACTAGTATAGATATGTGCCCACACACACACACACACACACAAATTCTATTGTACTTTCATTGTTCATCTCATAGGTAAATCCTTTTTGTCGTGTGCACTCATGTGGTTCCAAGTGGTCCAGTTTAGACTTGCCTGTTCAAGACAAAAGAAATCTCCCCCTTTCTGCTCCACTGTGACCTTTACACATCAGGTCTCTCTGTCTGTCATTTGGCACTATATTATCAGTAACTGTGTCAGTCCCACAGGCTACGCTCAACCCTGCTGTCTCAACCCAAACCAGGCCCAGCGTGAAATTTGCAGGCCTGGGTGGAGAGAGGTGGGGTGTCGCAGCACACGACACAGAATGGAGACACCTCAAAGAGGCAACTCTGTTGACCACCAACCCGCCCCGGCCATTGACTTCCCTCATTAAATTGCACCATCTTTGCCCATTGTCAATGTTAGATGGGTGGGCTGATTATTTACCTCCTTTATGAAAACCAGACACCATTTGTTTCACAGAACCAGCAACTGATTAGCAGAGCAAGCTAATAACAACAGCTAATTTGAAACATTCTTTAAATGTAAGTCTGACATGTTACAATGATTTTTGGAACATTAAACCCAAAAATTAATTGAATAACCCCAACTAATAAGACAGAGTAGAGGTTCATTGCGATACAGATTTCTCAGCTTTATAAAAAAACACAATTTAGACACTAATTACTACAGAATAATACACATTCAGCCTGTTGCCAAATCAGACTTTTTCCACGCAATGCCAGATCAAGCAGGCAAAGCAGTTTTGGGTTCTAACCTAAGCACTTTGGCAAGCCCATTTCCACACAGATGGTGATGTTGCTGGGGGGGTGAATGTAATTTGGGGATGGATGATGGAGTCTGTATGTCGGTGTGTGTGTTCTGTGTGTTGCCCAAGGGCACACACTCACAAACAGTAGACTGACCTAGATGAAGTCAGATCTGTTGACTGCGTGCCTGGCTGTTCCCTCTATCTATCCAAATGTGAGGCTGCTGTATTCACAGAATAGAAACAGACATGGACTGTGGCTAATCTGCCTGCCCCCCCACACACAGTCAACCTCCTGGCTATTGTATGGAAGCTTTTGTCTGGTGATTCAGACTGCGGTGTGGGGGCGACCATTACAGTGAAGTGTGCTGGAGTTTGTCTAACCAATGATAATGTAAACACACACCTCATCATTTAAAGCTTTATTGCAACAGCAATTCAGTAACATACATTGCAGAAATATATATTAAAATGACGAAAATATGTGTCAACAATACTGCTAAATTAGTAGTACTAATAGTCCAATTCGTAAGTTACTACAAGCAACTATGAGTTAGCAAAAACAGACCGCATAATTCTATTCAATTTCACAGAGTGTAAAAGATTGAAAGAATGTGAAACTAAATCAGCTTATGACCTAAATGCTAAAATAGTAAATTGTGCAAAACGGATTATGGAAACACCAAAGAAACATGAAAATTATATCACATTTTATGTCACATCGCTGCAGGCCTGTCAATTTCTTATCCTTTCTTGGCAGCAACGTTTTGAATTTTTGCCATTTTGCTTTTGATTTGTTACATAATTCTAGAGGTTTTGTACACATGACTTTGTCACTTTGCAGCGCTTTAATATACATGTAGATTAATCTCATGAGCTGAATAATAATGCCAAAATTAATGGTTTTAATAACTGAAAGATTGTACTGAGGTTTATCTCCTTATTTCATAAGGAGATTTTCAAACACATTGACTTACAAGAACCAGATTTACACAAAAACCATCATGTCCCAAATCTCTGAAACAGCATGTGATGTTTTAAACCCCAAAGCACGGTAGGTTCATATGCACGGCCTGATTGATACTTACGTAATAAAATAATCCAGAAAACATAATTTTAAGAACATCTTCTTGCAGGTTAGCCTTTGTGCTTGGTGTGTTTTTTGCTTAGACTTCTTTTATTTATATGACACAGCTTCTTTATGTTCTAAATGTTATTTGTCCTGTAACTGATCCTTCCACAGACACGCTGATCCTCATGGGAATCTGGTGTTCTTGTGAAATTATTTAGTGGCGTTTTGGACAAAGTGCAGCTCCCCCATGTTACACTCCTGAATGTGCTCCCATGACAGATCCTTCACTGTTCTGAACTCCTTTTAGTTAGAAGCTAGATATTACAAGCCCTAACAACTGCATAAACAAGGCTTTTTATACTGTTATGAATTAAATGATGAAAATCTGGCTTCTGTTTTTTACAGTTATTTGTGACTGTGTTTTACTGATAACGTTTACATTTCCACTTTTTATGCACAAGTTGTCAACGTCATTACAGGTATGCAATATAATTTTACAGCAATCTGTTGTGTTTCCGCCTTTAGATGCCCCTTGACTAAGAACGTGTTGTAAATCCTGCACTTTGAACCTTTTTCTACAGAGAAACGTTCTCAGTTTGCAGCAGTTAAATGCGTTTCATTTGTAAAGTCCGACTCTTAATCATTGTCCGAAATTATTGTTCTCTTGACTCGGTTCTTTTAAATGATTTATTCAAAATGAATCGCAAAGCGTTTGTAAATCAACATGTCTGGAAGTATACAAACATATCTATGCATACCAATATATTTTAGATGACATAAAGTATACATAACCAGTTTCTCAGTTAGAGTGACACAATCAGACTAAACAGAACTACCTTCTGAACTATCTTCAGAACTATCTTCAGTTCTACAAATTAATCTAAACCATAGTGATAACAATGGAAACAAATGTTTTGCACCTACAAATTTTTTTTTTATTATTTTTTAAACACCTACACGATCACTTTGAATAGGTGATTTGGTTTTTAACTAATACAGTGAAACGAACTCTTTAAACACCGGCAGGAGTTGCTTTTAATCCTGATCCATTCAGAACAGTTTTAAAGGGTAAACGCCGCTCACCTCTAATTGGTCAATTAAATCCATTTATGGGCGGGAACAGCAGCCATGTGTGGTCGGGAGAAGTGCCAATCATCCACGTACGGGCACGCCTACTCCTCTCTCTGTAAGCGCAGCGCATTCAGCGTGCTGGGAAGCTTAAACCGCTGTGTGTAGTTTCGGATGTACGCCGGAGCGCTACACACACATATGACAGGAGCCAGGCGACAGAAGAAAATATGTCAATTTTTTCGTGTTTCATACTGTGATTTTGATTCTGTCATAGTTTCAATAGTAGCCTATTACAAAGGTGAGCGGCGATGTCTGGCTGCGTAGAGCAGATTGACGGACCGGAGCGGCTTTGCTGGCGTTAATGCACAACGATCGTTTCAGTTCGTGCTTGAACTTTGCGAGAACTTTGCTGCATCGCTTTTCTTTCCGACAGGCAAGGTGAGACGGCAGCACGAAGCATGGCGACACAAAGCGATTGCTGTGTCAAGGTCTCTTTAAGGTAAGCCAGACTGACCTGCCGACTGTACCAACGTGCCACCAGCATTTCCCATTGTTTGTAGTGTTACGCACTGTTTGCATGCATTATTTGCACAGCATCTGTTTGATTTGCCATGCATTTTTATAATTGCACAACAAAATTTGTAGGACAGGCGGTGCGGTTGCAATCTCTGGGTGTGTGCTGCGCAAGGTAAGTCAGCGTGGACACATAACGTTGCTCGGGCATAGATTAAACGTTGCAACCCAGAGTATGTAAAATTTCCAGGTGTGCTGTCAAACACTGTCAACACACGCAAGAACTATAGCTCCACTTCCTGTGTCTTATATGCATGCTTTAAAAATGAATAATTTTGCACAAGTTCCAGGTTGCTTTTGTGTGCCTTTTGGTCTCATTGCGGATGAGCTTGGATCAGGGTGCATTTATGTGCTTAGTGAGTTGTGCATTAGGTGCTGAAGGACATCAGATGATGTGGGAATTTCTGCAAGGTGATAATGACAAAGACGCGCGCGCTTCCCTCTCCTTTTCAGTGTCCTTTGTTAATGTCTCTCAGATCAGGGATTAATATAGGCATCGATCAATATTGCACAGAGGCAGAATAGCGAAGGCTTCGCCTTTATCTGCAATAGCCATTAGAATTGCCAATCGCATTAATGCCATTATTTACTTGCCGTGAGCTCGTAAAATTGAAGCGCGTGTCAGCAGTCGGGGGCAGTGAGCGTCGGGCTGCAGCATGACTCAAGGCGGTGGTCTGAGCATTGTCTATCAACCCTGGTTAGATTAATCAGTTTAAAAGCAGTTTACATAAGGAAATCAAGAGTCCTGGTGTATTATACCATACCCCAATGCGAATCCCTCCTGTGGGCTTGAATACAGCTCTTTTGCATTGATTTAAAGGAATGAAACTCCTATTGGCAGTAATGCATGAAGAGAATAAAATGCATGTTTTATGTTTGCAGATATTATTAAGTGTGACTGCAGGTGCATGCTGTTGACTTTTGATGCAATGATTGTATAGTGAGCATGCTTTGCTTTGGCTACTGCTCACTCTGGGTCACAGCTGCAGACAGAGGGCATTACATCAATGAATGAAGTGGACCCATGTGTTCTGCTGAGCATCACAAAGACAGACTGTGATTTTAAGCTATATTTAATTTACAGTGTTGTGTGGATCTAGTTACAGTATATATCCAATATTTATCAATCTATGTTTAGTGGCGCTTGCTGAGACATGCATTACTTTTATAGGAGGGTAAGGGAATTGAACAAACCCCAAAGCATCTTTGGAAGATTATGAGAAGTTGAGTTTTAGCAGGAACGCCTACTAGAAACCAGCAGTACATTAGTATTGATATTTCAATAGTATTTTGTTGATATTAATATTTTAAAATGAAACTGACAAGCAGTGATGTCATTGTAATTATATCATTGTAATATTTGCGATTAGAGTTTGTGCCAGTTCCCTGCAAAATTATATCCATTTACCCATCCATAGCCTTTACACTACACAGAACTAAAGCCTGAAATCGACCTAAATCTGTAACACTATCTGTTCTTGCAAATTGCATTGCATGTGTTAATTGCGTGTGTTTTATAATTGCATGTGTTTACTTCAGTTTTGCAAGAAAGTGTTTTACTGGTCCAGTGATTTCCTTTTTGAAGTAACTACTTCCTCATTACTAAAAGACAAACAGTCCCTGAAAACGTGTGACTGAATGTTCTACCAAACTTCTAAGCTACAAGCTCAGCTTGACTTCTCATGAATTGACCCTTATTCTACTTCATTTGCTCTTAATCACCATTTAATTCTGTGGTTGAGAGATTGATTGTGTTTGGGCCTCTCTAGGAGGGAGGTTGCATCTGTGGATGTGTGTGTTGTCCCCTGGGTGTGTGTCATCTGTAGGCCATCTTTTCGCTCCTCTCCACCCTCGTGGTGTAGACATGCGAGACGTTCTCCAGAAGTGATGAGTCAACAGTGCTGTTAAAAATAGACAGAGAGAAATTGTGTTTTTCTGATGATCTTCTTGACTGATAAAAGAGGGTTATCCGTAAGTTGGCGGCAGACTGTCTTTAGACGGGGGTGTCCCTCAGGAATACCCTTGAGATAACACGTCTGATGATTTCATTAGGAATTACTAACATCACTGATTGCTTTTAGGAATATTCCCCTTTTGCTTTGATTCAGGCTTAAATGTAATGGCTGCCAGATATGTGTAGTGCATTTGGCAGTTAGAAAAATGCATGATTTGTTTATGTCCAGCCTGCTTCCTATTGACATGATCTTTTCTCATGGGTCTGGCTTAGAATGCAGGGGGATTTGTTGGGGGCTAATGTTAACAGCTCAGGCTTCTGGGAACTTGACTTGTAATTGGCTCATTTATGAGAATAGCTTTCCCCATTATTATTGTGGGGTAAAACGATTTGGGTCTTTTAATGTCCCTGGGTTCCTCAGGAACTAAGTGGTGGCCAGATGAAAGTGTTCTGTGTGTTCTAACCTTAGTGGGTGTATTACTTTAAATAGAGACTAGCGGGGCTAGTTACCTATTTATGCTAAGGAACCTGCACAACAAGTCCGATTCAGGAGGACATTGCAATCTGACAGTGTCCTTTGTAAAGGTGTTTTGTGACAGTCACATATAAATTCTATACCCAAATGTGTGGGCTGTTTCTGTTTTACTAACTAATATGAAGAATGTTTTGGATTGAAAAGGCTTATTTAGTTGAGCAGTTCGTGATGAGCTACACTTGAATTAATAACTGTTGCAGTTCAGATGATTAAATCAATAAGCTGAGGATTAATTTAGGCACTCAGTGATGCACATAGGTCTACAACGGGCTAAACCATTTTTCTGTGTAGGCGGGTGTGCTCATCTTTTCAGTTTAGGATTTGATCAGGTTTCAGGGAGTAGCTTCCTTTTGCACTTTGGTTTCCTTTAGTTCTGATGGGCAGTGCGTACAAAGACAATGACTTCCTCCACAACCACACAAGCTATACATTTTCTTTCCCTTTTTTCTATCATTCTGTTTGTCTACTTCCTGTTAGTGAAATATTTAGAGCCATCTTACCCACCCTGGGGGGTAGAAAGGGTGGGTGGGCTTCTGCCAGCATGAAACTCTTACAATTTGCCCCAAACCACAATATCCTACATAGAGTTTCCTTGTCATAGCTTGTCATCGCATGCATCCTACTGCATGTCAAAAAACCATATGTTCAGTTGATAGCATTGAAATTTCTGTAAAATCTTTTGTACAAATTGTACAAAAATCTTGTCATGATAAAAATAACTAAAAATCATTCATTCTAAGGTTGTATTTGTTGTCTAATGCACTTTTCGCACTAAACTTTGCATAGTTTGATGTGTTAAGTTCATTGCACCACACAGGATGTGATAGCCGAGTCAGAAGTATGTTTCCGTGGCCTAGTTGTGACACCAGTCTCAGTTGCTCTTAGGCAGGAAGATGTGTGTTTATATGAAACCAGTAACCAGATCGACACAAAAAAACAGTGACTAGTGAAACAGGCTTTTATGTTTGCCTTAGGGCTTCCCTTTAAAGCCACTTCCAGAGCCACAGACCCTGATTCAGTGAAATGAGAGAGATAATGTCTTTCTGTGTGAATTAGATGCTGTTTCTTTAAACCTTGTCCTCTGGTTGGAAGAAAAGGTTGGTTGTGTTTTAGCTGAAAAGGGGGAAGAGCATCTGAGAGAACGAGAGGGAGAGAACAAGTAAAAGAGAAGACAAGAGAAAAAGCAGGAAGTGTCTCTTACATGGTATATATCAGTGTCAGATGGTTTGAGTAGGAAAATCAACATCTCTCTCAATAGCTCTCAGTGGAAGCATACAAAAGGAAGGCATTTATTAGTGTGTAGGTTGCTGTGTTTTTTACTCAAGGACACTAATAAAGAGCTATATGTCTCAATTTCTCACAGACCAGTATCAATGAGCCTTAGATAAGAGCAAAGTCAGTATATAAAGCACTATGGTGTGACCTCAGAAACATACACACATTAACAAGGTAACATTGTTCCTCAGATGCTCTTGCATTGTTCCTCAGAAACAGTATGCGTGAACAGGACAATATTAAAGGGCTAGTTCACCATTTGTCATTTACTCATCCTTGTTACTTCATGTTACACAAACAGCTCTGCCTGCATTTTATTCTTTTTGTCTTTATACTTCTTTTTGGTAAAATATTTAGACCCATATCACCCACCCTGGGGGACATAAAGGGTGGGTGTGTGGGGTCCAGAGAGGTCTGTGGGTCTGTTTTTGTAGGTCACAAAAAGAAGTTTTAAAGAATGTTAACAATATTTTTGGTTGCACTTTATTTTACAGTATGTGCACTTATGTGTAGATACTTACCCAACAAAATACTAAACTAAATATTATAAGGTAACTACTGGTTGTATGTAGTTGTATGTGTAAATGTGAGTGTACTTACAATGCTTTTACCACTTCTACTTTAAATCTTTAATTGGGATCAGGGGAGCATGGAATAAGTTATTCCCAGTGTATCCTGTCTCGTCATGTTTAATCTCATCAGTATTATAGAATAATTAACCTAGACGACTTCATGGTCTTTAAATGTTATATTAACGTTTTGCTAACAGAAGCCCTTTCTGATATCATCATTTACATTTAAGCAAAGGTTCAGGAAATTTCAATAGGGCTTCTCTTTTGTCAAATTTAAATACACACACATGTGCTATTTTTTTCCTCCTTCACGCTCTGGCTGACTGTTGGCTCCCTGCCGCACTGTCCAAGGGCTATGCAGCAGTACGGGGGCCGCTGAGCACAGCCCCCTCCTTCAGATACTGGACCTCCTTTAGGGCAGGCTCATACCCCGTCCTTTGAAATCAAACTGACCCCCTGCTGCCCTCTCTAGCCACCAGCCCCCTCCATAGTCCCTGTTTTCTCCTGTGAATTGAGGAGGAGGGATTGTGGAACAAAGAAGTGTATAGATCTCCAGTTTTGGACCCTTTGTGCTGGTTCTACCACAGGGCTTGCCTGCTCTGCACACCTACCAGCTTGTAAACAGTAATAAATGAGTTGTTTCAAGAGATCTAAGAGACCAGTTGGTGATTAGGTACCTTAAGCAGTA
>JAZGTK010013963.1:0-14014 GCA_036877625.1 Ambastaia sidthimunki | reverse complement strand
CCCCCGCCCCGAACTTTGGAAGCTGTGGGTATGGCCCCTGAGGGGGCGCAGCTCCTGACTTCGGGTCTCTCAACCGAGGTTGTTGAGACCATGTTACAATCCAAAGCTCCCCCTACGAGGAAACTTTATGCCTTGAAATGGAATCTTTTCATTTCCTGGTGCAGAGAGCGCAGCCTGGATCCAGTTAACTGCACTGTTAATACAGTCCTGGATTTCTTACAGGTCCGCCTGTCTGTGGGGTTGGCCTACTCCACTATTAAGGTGTACGTGGCAACTATTTCTGCTTTCCACGCCTTAGTGGTCGGCCACCCCTTGGTGAGACACCCGTGGGTGTCTCGTTTCCTCAAAGGTGCACTGAGGCTGAGGCCCCAGGTACAATCACGGGTCCCTCCTTGGGATTTGGCTGTAGTACTCAAAGCTCTTTGTGCTCCTCCTTTTGAGCCCATTGAGGAAATCTCTGACCACATGTTATCTATTAAAACTGTGTTTCTGTTGGCCATCACTTCTCTGAGGCGAGTGGGTGACCTTCAGGCCCTTTCTGTGGCCCCCTCCTATTTGGACTTTGCCCCTGGTTTGGTCAAAGCCTTTCTTTACCCTAGGCAGGGTTATATCTCTAAGAATCCTTCAGTTGTACTACGGCCAGTCATACTGCAGGCCTTTTGCCCTCCTCCCTTTCGGGAGCACGGCCAGGAGAAGCTAAACTGTATGTGTCCAGTGCAAGCAGTCCTGTGGCGAAGATCTGACCAGCTCTTTGTTTGTTTTGGTCACCCTAAGCGTGGTCTCCCCGCGACCAAGCAGACGCTCAGTTGCTGGATTACTGATGCTATTTGCATTGCTTATGAGTCCTCTCTACTCGGTCACTCTACTCGGGGTATGACGGCCTCTAAGGCCTTTTCTGCAGGTGTCCCTATTCAGGACATCTGCGACGCTGCGGGATGGTCCACTCCACTAACTTTTGTCAGACACTATGGCCTCGATGTCCGAGCCACTCCCGGCTCTTCTGTTCTCTTGCCTTAGATCTGTCCAAATCTACCCAGAGGGCAGGGAACCTCCAGTATGGCTAGTGGGCATCTCGTTCCCATAGCGTTTTCTGACGCAGCTCGAGTTCCTGAAAAGGAACGTCTCAGGTTACGTATGTAACCCTTGTTCCCTGAAGGGAATGAGAAGCTGCGTCTCCTCCCATACTTCCGGTACCCCTTGCCCGCGTTTGCTTCATTCACTTGAAGCTGGGGGCGTGCACTAAAGCACGTGCTTTTATAGCTTCCTGGTCGTGACGTCACCCCGCCTGTGACGTAGCGCCCCATAATTGATTGTGCGACAAGTGTTTCAGAGCGCATATAAGCTGATGGCGTTCACATAGCGCTTTCCGACGCAGTGTCTCGTTCCCTTCAGGGAACAAGGGTTACATACGTAACCTGAGACGTTTTTACCAGTCTGACCACTTACCCTCATGCCATTCTAACTTATCTTGTTTTGTGCTCCACAAAAGAAAAAAATTATATATTTTGTGGTTTTGAGTCTATACAATGGAAGTCAATGGGTGCCAATGTTTGGTTACCAATATACTTTAAAGTATCTTCTGTTCCTCAGAAAAAAAGGTTTGGAATGACATGAGGATTTTTTTGTTTTTAGTAAATTAATTTTCATTTCATTTATTAAAACATAAAAATTTGTTAATTTACATTCTGGGCATTTAGTAGAACACTAAAGAAGATTTTTAGCTGAATTTTCATGTTTTTGGTAAACTATCCCTTCACCAAAAACATGACTTAGTAATGAGCCAATCACAACAATTAAAGCATCCTTTCCCCTCACATGATTTTTCATGTAGTTTCCAATATTTCTGTACTATTTAATATTTTTTAATCTGAATATTGTTTAATATTGAATATTGAACATCAATTCAAGCACTCTGAGTGGCCATAAGCAATTATAGTAGAGCAAGAAACTATTCTGATTCCGGAAGAATATTACATCTCTGTCTTATTTCACCCAAGAATCAAATATTTGTCAACTCAGAATCAACACATATTGCATGGAGAATATAAAGCCTGTCTAGAACTATACAGTTATTTTGTGCATTGGGACACTTTAATGTGGTAATTAAGCATGTCCCTTTAAAATCTTATTATATTGTCATTATATCATATTTTAGTATAAAATCTTGTTTTGTAAAAACTACATGTTTTTACATTTACTGTATATCAGAAAACATTTTATAGAAAATATTTAAATTATTTAAAGCATTAAATTTGTGTATGTTGATTTTGGGGTGAAATATAAGGTGAGCTGAGATTCTCTGAGAACGCTGAGAACGGATGACAGTTTTAGTAAATGTTATTGATTGTGACCTATAGCAGGTGGTTTTGGTTTATTTGAAGCAGAATCTCCATTATGAAAAGTAAAGCCCCTGCTGGCCATCACCATATCAAAGTCTATGCCTGGTCATAGTTTCCAAAAAAAGGTCATCCTTTTTTTTGGAGTGATCTTCATTTAGTTCCCATGGAAACCTTTTCTAACTCATAGCAGAAAAGATGAAAACAAAGATACTGTGCACTGACAGAGATGTGGATGAGAATCCACCTACTCAGAGCTGAACAGAACAGCTCTTACCATGGGCAAAGAGCAACACTTACCACACTGTCACATGAACACTTCAGTTACACAAATCCTTGCTGCTATAAATACATTGCAAACTGCATATGCTTAGTTATATGGTATATTGAAGACAATATGAAATCCAACTTGACTGCAAATGATTTGTCAGCGCTTGTAAATCTAACGAAAAATAAATGTATAATCGAAACAGAATCAGAAAGGGCTTTATTTCCAAGTGTTGCAAACACAAGGATTTTTTTTTATGATGGTAGCTTCCAGTACACACATTCGAGACAATGTCAAGACATATGATAGTGACATTAAGGAGCGGAGAATGGAAAAAAACAATGTGTATGTTCAGAAAGTAAAAAGACAATTGCTTTAATATTTGTAAAAATATAATACCTATTATAAGATACATTGTACAGGGTAATATATTCTGTGAATTTACATATTTAAAGATGCACACCTCTGCACTGTGCAGAAGAATTGATGATATATACAGTAAAAGTTATTAAATAGGAATTAATTTACATATGCGAAATGTCATTATGTACACTGTAGACAGTGGAATATTGCACTTGTGTTCAAAAAGGAGATGGCCTGGGGGAAGAAGGTACTTCTGTGCCTGGAAGTTCTGGTATGCAGTGCTCTGAAGCGCTGGCCAGAGGGCAACAGTGAAGACAAGTAATGCCCAGGGTGCTAGGGGTCTGTAATGATTTCTTCTGTCCTTTTCTTCTCTCTGGAAGACTACGTAAGGGAGCACCAGTAATCTCTGCAGCGGTTTGACCTGTTTAGTGTAGTCTTCATAGGTCTGTTTTAGTAGCTGAGCCAAAATAGACAGTTATTAAGGTGCACAGAACAGAGTTGATAATTTCTGATTCAGCAGCTCCTGTGGCAGGTTGAACTTTCCCAGTTGGCGAAAAAAGAACAACCTTTGGCGAACAATGGGGGCAATACAGGGCTCACAGTTTAGGTCCTGTGAGATGATGGAGCCCAAAAACCTAATGGAATTCACAGTGACCACAGTGCCGTTATAAATGGTGCAGGAAGGGAGTAATGGGTGTCCACTATCATCCCCACTGTCTTGAGTGCCTTCAGCTATAGGTTATTTTGACTTCACCAGACAGCTGTGCAACCTCCCCTCGTAAGCAGATTCGTCACCATCCTGGATGAGGCTGATGACTGCGATGTCATCTGAAAACTTCAGGAGTTTTACAGAGGTGCAGTCATTAGTGTAGATCAACCTAGGCGCAGTCATTAGTGTAGAGCAAAAATAACAGTGGGTAGAGAACACATCCCTGAGGAGCTCCAGTGTTGATATTACAAGTGCTGGATGTAAATTGTCCCAGCCTCACTAGCTGCTGCCTGTCTGTCAGGAAGTTGATTATCCACTGAAAGGTAGGGGCTGGCACACAGAGCTGGGTATGTTTGGGTAGAAGGAAGTCTGGGATGATGGTGTTAAAAGCCTACGGTCTTTCAAGGGGCTGCAGAATGTAACGCCCATGTTGCAGAACCTAGGTGTAGGTTGAGTATCAAAAGGGAGAAGAGAAGGTGTTGATAGTTCCTTAGCTTCTCTTAGCTGCTCTTATCTCCTGTATTTTTGGCCTGATTATACTAGACTTTGTCCCCAAGTTGTAAGATTTCTATCAATCTTTGGACTGAAGAAACTGTCTCAGTTTTACTGTAAATCATGGTTTGTTGTTGTTGTATGTTAAGTAATAGGTTCTCACAGAGGCTGATGTACGATGTCATAGTCTTAGTGAGCTCATCCAGATCAGCTGGCTGCAGCTTAAGAACATTCCAGTCAGTGCTGTCAAAGCAGGCCTGTATAACCCCCTTTGTTTCACTGGTCCATTTCTTTACACTACTTACTACAGGATTGGCAGATTTAAGTTTCTGTCTGTGGGCTGGGAGAAAATGAACCAGATAGTAATCAGAGAGGCCCAAAGCTGCTTTTGAACAGAACAATATGCATTCTAAACTGTGGTGTTACAATGGTCCAATAAGTTGCTATCTCTGGTGGGGCATGTAATGTGCTACCTGTATTTTGCAGCTCATGTGTAAGATTTGCTCTGTTAAATTCCCCAAGAATAATGAGTCTGGGTGTTGCTGCTCTGTGTCTGTAGTGTAATCTGCCAGCTGTTGCAGCACTTGAAAAGAGGAAAACTTGGTTAGTGAATAAAAATATTTGCAGATGATGGAGAGTGCATCTAAATTAGAAAAGCACATGTTCTTTAATGTTAAATGTGTGCACCTACCTTTGTTTATATAAAAACATAATCCACTGCCTCTGGTCTTGACTCAGCAATGCGAGTTTAAAGCACAGGCACAGGGTCAATAACCAGTAACAGTACCCCAAAACAGCAAACAATAATCCAACATCATGGTTAAAATACAAGCAAAGAATCATACATGTGGCAATCAAGCAATAGAAAAGATAACGCTTAGTAATCACAGGGAAACTGGAAATACTTTGCAGTGCGGTGCTCAAAGAACATGGCTTATACAGAAACAAACAGGAAGCGGGGCAACAAGAAATTGGTAACTGTCAATACTCAAGAAATGATGCCCTCTGGCAGTCGAATAAATGAATCATGGGTGTAGATGTTACAGTTTACCCCCCTCTGCAGTAGGACTTGACACGTCACACCAATTTCTGGTTAAGCCTCGCAACCTGTCCATTAGCCTGAGGACGGTAGCCAGAAGTTAAACTAACATTTATGTCTAATTGTTAACAAAAGTCCTACCATACCCATGATGTAAACTGTGGTCCCCGGGCAGACATTATGTCCTACAGCATTCCATAAACATGAAAAACGTAGCAAAACAGGGTATGTGCTGCATCCATGGCTGTAGGTAAACCCTTTAGGGGAATTAGGCAACATGACTTGGAAAAATGATCCATGATTACCATTATTATTATTAATAATAATTATTAAACATTATTATTATTGTGGTATAACCATTTCAGGCAGGGCGATCAGTGTCATAATCCACTGAAAAATGAGACCAGGGATGATGTGGGACAGGCAGAAGTTCTAGGAGGCAGAAGTTCTCCACTCCCGTGGAGTCTTGGACTGGGCGCAGACATTGCAAGCTTTTACATGAACAGTAACATCATGAATTAAACTTGGCCCCCAGAAAAATTTACGGGTCGCATATTTTCCAGATGATATTACTTCTATAATGTACACTATCAGACTGTTTTAAAGACATAAAACATAGGATGACTTGTAATTTTCTTCTTTTAAATTCAACTAAAACAGAGATATTACTTATTGGACCAAATTCAAATAAACATAAGCTCTCTGATTACAATCTCCCTTGCCTTTCCATTTTTACCTCAAAAAAGATAATAATTTATGCTCTTAATGTTGTGAACAGCAGTTATGCTAATTACTCTCTATTTTGGTTTTTTATCTCGGGATTTCAGTTTAAGCCTGCTTTAGAATGGATCCAGTATCCGACAGACCATTCCAAGATCCAGTTCATCCTAAAAATTGTCCCTGCTCCGGTATAGTCAGTTGCTCATCCACACACCATAGAACGCTGTCTACAGCCACATCTGGGCCACTCAAAAGCACTAGGAATAATGTGATAGTCTTCTTTTTAAATTTTTACATAGGCTATTTAATGCTTATCTGCTTGGATGCCTGTTAATTCTTTATGTGTAAAATTCCCCCTCAGTTACATTTTTAACATCAGCCTACATTCTGTCTTGTAACAGCAGATTGTTGTTGCAATGCCATTACTGCTATCCCTGTTAAATTCTTCTTCTGTTTTCTACCATTAACATCATTGTTGACACTTATTTGAAAGTGAAAGTGACATGTTTTTCGTCAGTTATGGTTACCCATAACCGAAATGTGATCTCTGCATTTAACCCATCACTAGTGAGGAGTGAACACACACTGCAAGTTGTAAACACACACACACATCCGGAGCAGTGGGCAGCTATCACTGCAGCGCCCGGGGAGCAATCAGGGGTTAGGTGCCTTGCTCAAGGGAACTTCAGTTGCTACCTGCCCCCGCTGGAATCGAACCAGCAACCTACTGATTACAAGCCCAACTTATTAACCAGTAGACTACAACTGCCCCCTGTCTTACTCTGACATACCACTAAATCAGACTCGTACTTTAAATCCATATACATGTAAATTATTTAATTTAAGGCCCTGCTTTCCTTTTTTAACCAGTCATATTTACGGACTGCAGCTTTAGCATGCCAGAGGAGAACTGTCCTTCCCTGTTAAGCCTGGTTTCTTACAAGGTTTTTTCTCCATTTATTCATCACGGGAGTTGTTGTTCCTTGCCACTGTCGCCCTGTTGGGTTACTTACTGGGAGTCTGCTGATACTAGCTTAGACCATTTACTTAGGATATCTTGTTAAACATTGTGTTATCATCAGTTACGTTTTTATTTATTATTTTTTTTCTTCCTTTTTATATATTTTTATTTTCAAATAAATCTAGATTTTTTTTCTCAATTAAATATCCTTGGATATTTTTTATTTGTACAGCTGCTTTGCAACGTGCCACTTTATAAATAAACTTGACGCATTACGCTAACATGTTTTATCATGATGCTAGCACGTTTTAACATGATGCTAGAATGTTTCAGTACGATATTAGATGTTTCAATGTTGTTGGTCATGTGACTTTCATGTGTCTTCCTAGCAAGTATTTGTAAAATTTCTTTTAATGTAAGTCAATGGCAAATTGGTTCAGTTTGGAAGCCTGCTACGAAAATTCCAAAAGTCCAATCTGTTAAAAAAATACAGCAACCCGAGTGGGAACACCTGAAGGTCTGTGGAAAATTTGGTGGGTGTTGCTTGTAAGCTGTGGGAGGAGTTAGAGTCAGAATATCTCAGAATAATAATAATAATAAGCTTAAATAGAACAACAATATATTTCAAACCAACATAGTTATGGTTACAAATAATACAGGATCTAAAATATTTCTTTGTATTATATATCAAAACGAATACAAAACCTTTCCACTTACCAAAAAAAATATATATTTTATACTCTTGGACCCTAAAGAAAAAAAAATCAAACACTACAATACTCTACTGATTAAGGTTTCTTGTTTCATGAACAGTAAATTTAAGATGTTAAAAGACAAAAATAGTGCAGGATTGTAAGTAACAACTGAATGATTCAACCCCATTATGCCTTTACTGCAAACCAACACTAGGTCATAAGGTTTTTATAAATTAAATGTGGAAAAGAGTGGAAAAACATATGTATTTGATTAATTTTTCAGCAGAACTTTTTGTTTTTTGGTATGTGTCCTGTTTCAGGCATTACTCTTCATGTAAGGCCTGAGCTTTGAGACATTTTCAAGACATTTGCACAAAGAACATGAAGTTGCTAAAAGGAGTTTCAGCTTTTTGAGAGCACTGTGGACATGTATGCCAATAAATCAAACTGCTTGCATGCAAAACAAATATCATTATGATTATGTCAGAGACAGACTTATGAATAATGTCTGTTCTTAAAGAAAGTAACAGATATACAGTGGAGATCAAAATTAGAGAACAACCCACAATTTCTTAAATTTCAGAGTCACTGCTTAGTCTTATTTGAAATTATCCTAACAGCTGTAAAAGTGCAGTTTTAAGCATATTTCATGAATTAAATATATTCTGAAGTACAATATAAATAAACTTAAATGAGATATTAGAAAAACAAAACACTGATCACTGAGAACCTCCCAGTTGTTGGTGTTAATCTGGCACCTGGTGCTAATTTCCTTAATTATCTGACAAACCCTTAACTGGTGTAACACAGACTCAGTACTCGGAGGATCCATTTGCAGTACTTTATTCATACACGTAGTCGTACAGGCAGGGGTCAAAACCAACAAACGGGTATGTAGGGGAAAACCAGAGAATAACACAGTCCAGGCAGAGGGTCAGGGCAGGCAGCAAACAAGAGAGTAATCCAAATCACGAGCAAGGGTCAAAAGGCAGGCAGCAGTAAATCCAAAATCCAGAACAGTCCAGGTAATACACAAGAAAGGCAATCCACAGTAGAAACGCTTAGAGATGCAAACACAAAGGAATGGCAAGACTTCGCAATGAGCAAGAGTTCGTGAGAGTCTATAAACAGTTCTTAATGAGGATAATGGCCGCCACCTGTGAGAGGTGCGGCCCAGGTACGGGGCTTATGGGAAATGTAGTCCCTAATATTCAGGAGATGGCTCCCGCTGACGGCCACTAGAGGGAGCCACAGAGGCCGGATTCATGACAACTGGCTGCCTAATTTTCCAATTTTTACTAGTTTGCAAGATAGTGAGCCGTTCTAAAGTCACTGAAACCCTTGGAAAGCAGGTTGTCCAGATGAAAGCCAAAGAGATGACCCTTTCAGCCATAGCAAGAGAAATTGGTTGTTCCAAATCTGTGATTTCTAGAATATTGCATATTTACAATGTCACTAACTCATTCAAGTCCCCCAAAATGGCTGGTCGTCCACGAAAGACAAATGCACGAGAGGACCGGATAATACGGAGAATCCCAATGGACAATCGGTTCAACAGCTGGAGCTGCTCGTCAGTTCAATGCTAAACAGGGTAAGGATCTGTCTTGGCATACAGTGCCTCGACGTTTAAGAGATTTTGGACTGAAAGCCCACTCTGCAGTGACCAAACCTCTCATCAGCAGAAAGAATCAGACTAACCTTTAACTAACCTTTGCTGTCAGAAATTTAGTTGTAATCTTTCTGTTTTTGTTGATGTCCTTGTTTAACAAATTTTTGATTTTGTAAAACACTGTTCTACTCGTGTGGTATAGTGAAATTACTTCAGATTTAGAACAATGAAGATTACATGATTTATGAAAAAAATCAAGTGTTCTCTAATTTTGATCTCCAATGTATATTGGTTTAGAAACTTGTGATTTCAAGGCCAAAATAACAGGTGATTCATGTTAGAATTCTGTGTGGAAGTGCTTGCCAAATGGCCTGACTCGCAGGCATTCGCATATGTAGCTATTATATAATTTAAGTATTGTATGATTTGAAGTGATTTGCTGACTGATATGAAGGTAATGTATTTAAGAACAAAATGCTAGGATTGACAAGCTCACAATCGTTCCCAGCACTGCCATTTTGCAGAGAAAAAAAAGATTTCTGGACCTCTTTAGAAATTATTGCATGACATTGCATAAAGCACACATCATGATATATAGAAGCTCATGGTAGCTGCCTGCATGCATTTCCATTTAAGTGGTGCTTTATGGTGCTGCATGCTCAGGTGCTGCATCATTTCCAGAGTATAGACTTTAAGAGTCTGCATGTGTGAATCTGGCCTGCCATCTGTCAGTGACAATTGTCAGGTATTTACAGTTCATTCTGGCCCAGTGCTTTGGTTTTTATATGAAAGGACTTTCATCTGTGTTAGGATTTTCTTTATTTGCATGGGATATGCTGAATGAACATTTCTAATGCATGCATGCATAGAATTGAAAGGATTATACAGTTGGATGGAGCGCTTTGGCACTTTTTTTGCACACTGTCACATTTTGTCTTCCTCAGTAATAATTGAATAAATTAGTTATTCAGGTTTACAGTTTAAAGCAATAGCAATATTAAGAATTCTTTATTTTTCTAGTGAAACACAAAAGGAGAATTATTTAGCCTTTACCTTAGCTCATTTTCACACATCTATTTATAGTAAATGTGTTTCAAGCTGCCAAATGAAAAAAAAAATGCATTAGCACTATATGACTATTGTATAGATATAGTGTTTTCAATGAAAAACAACAGACTGCATTTTGCTTCGTTCCTGATGGAAAGATAGTTCCTAGAAGTCCTGTAACAGTGCAAGCTACATGAATCCTAATGGTGCTTTTTGGAGTTTGACATGGTCACTGTGAATTGTCATTGTACGGGAAAAGCTGTATAAATATTTTTATGCAAAAAATCCACAAAAAAAAAATAACAGCATACATATTTAAAACAACCAAAGAAAATTGCATATTTTTTTAAACAGTAAAATCATTTTTCTCTGAAGCACAATACAAAAGGCTTTATTATATTTGACTTAAGATTTGACTGTTCGGTCTTGGTGAAATCTCTCAGAAAGAAATGTTATGGAAAATCAAAAAAATTGCTCCCCTCAGAGAACAAGCAGTGTTTCATTTGGCTACATTACAGCCTTAGATTACAACGTTGAAGCATGAATCATGTTATGTGAGAAACTGACATTAGCAGGCAAAATGAGATGCCTATTTGTGTTTGGGGCAAATCTTAAAAATATTACGAGTCAAATGTCTGTTCCCTTTTGAGGGAAATGAACGCTATGTGATGACATTGATATTTCATTGTGAATGTTTTCGAAATCATGCCTATTTATAGGTAAAGTCAAGGTCATGTGATGTAACAGTGCACACCACTGAGACCTTAAAAGGGCACCTGCATTCAACATCTGTAGCTTCTTGTCACACTCTGTAAGCGTGCAAGTTTGGGGTCCATGTTGGTGAGGTGACAACTTTGATCGTAGGGGTCACAGCTTAATTTGGCAAATAAGAAGCATAGGATGTGTATTTCCCTAAGGGTATTTTGTCTGTGGCAGATGACAATCTGAATGTGGGTGTGCTGAGACAGGGCAGACTAATCTGCCACTAACATCAACCGAGGTTATTACTTGTGCTGTTGGGAAACTGAACCTGAGTTAGCTCCACAAATAGCAGCATGTCATTTAATCAAAACTAAATGTTTACTTTTCTTACATTAAGCCAAGTATAGCCTCTTGCCAAAATTTCCCATTCTTCCTCTTTACACTGAGGTTTCGAAGTCGTGGAGTAATTCAAATTTCACCTTGCGTACTTACACCAACAATCTCTAATTGTTGAACAGTTGTCGGTCTACATGAGGATGGATATGGCTGTGCTGGCTCACCTTCAATGGCATAATTGTGGACGAAAGCAGCAGGCACCAAGTAATGCTAATGCTATGGCAGTATTGCAGGCATAACTGACTGACCTGCTTAAAGACCTTGATCAAGACTTAGTGGCCCATGACATTAGTCACTTACTTCAACACTAAAATTTCTCAGGAACACAAAGTTTCTCAGGTTTGTTTTTTGGGATGAGGCATGCAAATATCAAGTGCTTCCTTTCTGCCTAGCCTTATTATCCGCACTTTCACAGAGTGTGTGGTCTCTGCTCTGGCTCCTCTATGACTTCAGGATGTATGCTTACTGCAGAGGTGGGAGTAAGTCACACATGTGCAAGTCACAAGTAAGTCTCAAGTCTTAACCTTCAAGTCTCAAGCAAGTCCAAGTCAATTTTTGAGAGACTCAAGTCAAGTCACTGCTTTATGTCAAGCAAGTCAAGTTGTAGCCTGGGTTAAGCAAGTCACTGTCAAGTCATACAAATGTTTGATGATTTAACTGAATTTATATAGAGATTTATTTATTTATTTGTCACATACTAGTTATACAAAGTACAACAAGTAGTTAAAGACAAGAATATAAAAAAATACAGCATCACATGAGGAAAGATGAGGCCAAAAAAAAAAGCCATCCCCAGACTATGCTCTTAGGGGAGCATAGTGTGGGAACAGGAAAAAAAAACCTTCAGCAACAGAAGCACATAATCAGGACACTTTTACAACATGTAAGACAAGGTAAAGGAGTCTTTGGGGTTGGGGTAATTCAGCGTAGGCGAGCAGCCATCCGGTCCTGCAACTATAGTACAGCGCTGGACACACAGACCCGCTTACCAGGCTGGCGGTAAGGTGGGGGCGAGGAATGCAAGAGCGTCTCACTGCCGTGATCTTCCGGGGGAGTTGTTTTTTGGCCGAGGCCACTGCTGTTGAGGGAGCCGAAAACAGATAAGATTAAAATTGTTTGGGCTTAGGGCGAGTAGCCGTATACCAATTTACTCCACTACTCTTTTTGTCCATTCTGGTCTCCAAATCGATCCATTCCCCTCTGCAAAGCTTCGAGCTTCGCCATGATGTTATCCATAATGCGGTTTACAACCACAGTCTGAGTCCCGACAGCTCTGCCCACCGCTTCAATCATGCCAGGCAGCTTTGTGGGGCCATGAACAGCTGCCCTCATTTTCTTGGTTTCTCGATACACCAGGGCAATGCCTAATCCAATCAGCAATAGACCTGTAATCATGGTTCCGAAAAGGTAGATGTCTTCAATGTCCTCCACGGAAAGAGCCGCCAAGCACACGACCCGCCACTTCTCCCACGCGTCCATCATATACCCCGCTGCGAATGTTCCGGCAGAACAATCAGGTTCCCCCGAACCCACGCTTCTCTTCGAGAAGATGGTGTCAATTGCATTGAGAGACCAGTTGATCAAATCCATGATTTTAGTTGAAAAGCAGTCCAGGGCAGAGAGAGTCTCTCAATTGGAGACAGTATACTTTAGACGAGACTAAAGAAGCAAAGCAGGCAAGGTCACGGGGAAGGAGAGGAGAGGAAAACGCGTCCGCCCCTGAGGGCGACCGCAGAAGGGGAAATTTATTCTTATATTAAAATAAGTTAAAACTACAGTAGTTATGAACTATGGGAGTTTTATTTGCAACAACAAAACAAAATTGCAATATGCATTTCTACTCAAAATGTGTCCACATATAGCTGAGTTGTTAAAACAATAAAAAATAAATATTAAAACTACATAGCCTAAAATGTAAATGCAACTGACATTAGGCCAACATAAAAGCATGAAACGTCTACATCAATGTCAAGGCTACATTTCATAGGGAAGTGACAAGTAGACTACTAATGTTACATCTTTCAAAAATCATACACGTAACTCCTCAGTTTTTGAGAAACAAACCAGGGCTTGAATTTCATTTGTTAAACTGGGGTGGAATTCCCCCCTTGGTCACATGGGGGGGATTTAAAGATTATGGGGGGGGAGAATAAATTTTGACACATTGGGCTAAATTAATAGTCTTCGTTTATGTCTACAGATTTTAATGTATGGTGATTTTCAAAACAGCTTAATAACAACTATTAAAACTATATACTGTATATTAATGCCTTTCAGAATTAGTGAATTTCACATATTCCCATTTCAGTTCAATTTCTGTTTTTATTTAAAAAACTTTATACAAAATACACCATGCTCTCCTTCAAATTAACATTAAAAAATTTCATTAAACTCTTTATTAGTGTGTTTCTGTAATGACGCGGAGGTCTGACAGTTGGAATCCATGTGCGTTTTATTAGACAGATCCATACAAACAGATAGCATAAACGTAAGACAGGCAATGGTCAGGGCAGGCAGCAGACAAACGAAGTGAGGGACAGGCAAAAGGGTCGAGGCAGGCAGCAAACAGACAGAGTAATCAGGCAGGGTCAAAACCAGAGGCAAACAAATCCAAACAGGGTAATCCAAGAATCGGTAGTCAAAAACAGGCAAGAACATAAACAGGTAATCAATCCAG
>JAZGTK010013962.1:0-14015 GCA_036877625.1 Ambastaia sidthimunki | reverse complement strand
GTTAAAGGAACACCCACACCTGGATTGGAGAGATTTAGGTCTTTTGTTCTTCTAAATGCTTTCTTTCCTGAGGTCATTTGCTGGATCACACCCCTCTGAGATACTGAGATTAAGTCCTTTTTCCCTTAGTTAGCACATTAAGCTGTAAGCTTTGTATATGATTTAAACAATGCTGTGTAATCAGTCCCTTTTATTCCTGGCCATGAGTTCACAAAGCAGCTGCTTTTCAGATGAGATCATGGCCTGCTTTTATGCAGACCTAAATAAACTTTTGATACTGTGATAGCAGTTCAGTGATTACGCAAAGCCAGATTTGTTAGAATGTTTAGCAAATGTTGAAATTGTTTGCACATGCAGTCAGTGACTCTAAGCAGTTTGTTCCAGGAGTCATCGCTTTTCTTATTAAAGCTGATGTGTGAAAACAGATAAGCTGACAGTTAAGTCTTTAAACTTTGAAATATTTTCATTATTGTTCCGAAACTCAGACTTTACAGATTTAAGTTTAAACGTGTAGCTAAATATATCGCATAGGGTTTTTTAATGGTAAATACATCAGTCTGTCAGTCAGTTGACGCACTTATCAAAGACAGAGTACAGGTTAGACTGGAAAACATTTTTAATCCATAATTTAGATTCACTGTATATGGATTAGGGTATAAGACTTTAACTGACATATATTTATACCCTAATTTGGGTAGGAAGAATAATAACATTTAGGCAGGTCCGTCGTGGCTGAAGGGAGAGCTCTTTTTCTAGAGGAGTGGTGCAGGCACATGAAGCCATCAGAACTCCATATGTCCTCCTTCAAAAGAGAAATAAATGAGGCCAGATGGAAGTCAAGGTCTGTGAGTAGAGAGAGTCAATAACCAGGACCTTACCTAAAGGTAATTCTGCTTGTCTGGTTGTCACATAGGGAAATGATGTTAGCTCTGCTGTGGGCCGGTTTGCACTAGATTGTTTTAATGGAGAACATTAATGCTTCTAACATTTTGTCTTTCATCATCATATCTCACATGTGATATCCATGACTTCTTCTGAGCCTCCCACTTGAATGCAATGCATGCTGGGTAGGGCGTGTGACTGCACTGGAGTGCTTGAGGCCCTGGGTGGCTGGCCCCCCTCATTCTTCATCTTTATTTGTCTTATTTATTTAGACCTCTGCCTTCATGTACATATTGAACATGTCATTGCACAAATATAGAATACATAAGTGAGCTTTTTGGATATTTACTGTATTTTTCCCCATGGTTTTAATCTACCACTTTTCATCAGACACTTTTTAATTTGACTTAAACAAAACACACTTACATTAGCACCTTTGAACATCACTGTAGTTTCATTTTATCATACTGAAATTACTGTAGTTTGTGGGATGCAGTTAGAAGATTTAAAATTGGCAGGTTGTTTTGCTTGCTTTTCCAGACATTTAATTTGAATTAGCTTTTCTACATAACTATATTTATTTTTTGTTTAGTTGTTACAATTATTAGGCATATATTTTCTTTTGTATTTCTTTTTAAACTTTCTTCCACTTTCTAAACATTGACACATTAAAATTCAGCAGAGCGCCACTGTTTTTTTTTTTAGTTTGATATCTTGTCTGTAGTGCTAGTTATGGTGCAAATAACTATTTTCTATTTCTTGTATTTATCCTTTCTAATTTGTGTCTATATGTTTATTAATCCTTCAGTGTGTTATTTCATTTAACCGTTTACTTTCATTTTTAACATGTTTTCTTTGTCAGAAAGCTTTTCTAGAAACTTTTACATAAACTAGACTTATATTTATTGTGTTGGATTGGTGTTAATTGTTTATATAGCACAACTGCAGTTGAGTGGTCTTTTTTCATAGTCACAGTAATACATGCATTGTTTTATGTAAATGATGCATTGTTTTATGTAAATGTGAATCTTGTAAATAACAGCAAATTACATTTCTTTAGTGACTGTATAGGTAATTAATTTGCTATTTAACTGCCTTTTGTGCCAGACTGATGAAGGAAGGTATTTCTTTATAACTATTACACATGATTGGGAGCACACATTCATTTGTTAATATTGATTCTGTTTATAGTTTTTATTATTACAGAAATATCCATTTCTGACAGACTCTTTCTTTGCTACCATTCACAATGCAATTTTTGTTTTCTCATTTGCATGCCTGTGTACAGTAAAGAGAGGAACAGGGATTGTTTGTTAAGCTGCTTCTTTTCATGACGTGTCGCACTAACCCTGTTGCTTTAAAGCGAGAACACTTTCCCTATGTCCAACTATGTGTTAAGCATATAATGCCAGCAGATGGCGCTGCAGTATCTTGTCTGAAATCACCCTGTGCCTGTCTTGACTCTCTTTGCTCTTTGGTCCTGTTTGGTTGGTCAATGAAAGTAGTTTAGAACACTCTTCAATATCAAACTCTTTTTGAAGATGTTTTCTGCTTTTGTAACTTGTAGTTCCCGTACCGTTTTCTGAATCTGTGCTGAGATTCGGATTTTGATAATGTATGTGTCAAACTATAAAGTCCCATAGTGTGTGTGTGCGTGCGTGTATGTGTGTGTGTGCGCGTGTGTACAGGTTAGACAACATTTGTGAGTTATAATTTGCATAACTCTATACAAAATAGATACATAACCTGTATTTGTCAATAACAATGACCTCATAAACATAGTGTAACATGTTGAAAATTGACATGTACAGACATTTTGGGTGTAAGGCTTAATCTGGTTTTACATTGGATTTAACACCCTGAACAGGTTTGTGTAGGTTAGGTTTAGAGGTGAAGCTAAGTGTGAAATTGATGGAAGTTTATGAGGTCCTCAGAATGAAACAAACCTGTGTGTGTTTGAGTATTATACGATAGAAGCAGTCGTGAGCTGTTTTTTTTTTTTTTACTTTATAGGCTTTCAAATAGGTTTTTCAAATTTCAGTCTCTCACAGCTTGCTATAAATGTTAATCTGTGTTTGCTTTCTGTTACCATCCACCTTTCCCAAAGCCCTTCCATCAATACACACATATAAATGCTCTGCTCACGTCACACACTTCACATCCAGAGAGGGATTTAATATGCACACACTTTAAATCACTTAAATCTTCATGAAGGCTTTATGAATGTCTCCAAGCAACAATTCCATTCTCTCTTTCTTTCTCTGTTCATCTCAAAGTCAAAAAGGGCCACAGAATGGCATTAAAACTGAAACGTGTAATTTCTGCCCTCTAAACATCACTTGATTCCTTACTGTTATTAAGTTGCAATTAAAGTATTTTAACTTCAGCCTTATTTGTCTAATATTTTGGTACCTCACCCATGTGGTCTGTTTGAATAAACAAAAGAGATATAAAGAAAGAGAGAGAGAAAGTTGTGGAGAACATGACGGGGGTCAGCCATCAGTACACCACCAGGCCTGCTGCTGCTAGGTGCTGCCTCTTCTCTACTCTCCTGCCTGGGCGGCTCCAGCACCATGTTTTCATCATTTATTTGATTGTGTTTCAGTAATAAAGGGGATACCAAATTCTGTAATCATTTCATCTGATTGTGAATAATGCACTGGTTTGCTTTGATCATAGGGGAGTAGTATTTAAAACTAATCTCCTGCTGTCTAACCACTGAATAAAAAGTGTTTTATGGACAGACTAAAAGGGTTTACTTAACCCCATAACCCTACTTTATTCTGTTATGCTGAGGTCTTTCCAACTGCAGTTCATTGTCCCTTATCAAACACATGATTAAACTGTAGCTCTCATGTCTGGATTAATCTAATTCATACTAGAATAGCACTTACAACTGTCTTAGCTGCAGACACCACCTCATTCAGAATAAAATATAGCCATGTCCCTCCTTAAAACTCATTCTGTGACTCAGATCAATAGTAGTAATAATTTTTAGATATTAAAGAGGGTGTTTCAATCAGATCTAGGGCTAATGAATTCATACAGCAATGTGCTATTTAATCCTTTAACCTGCACCCTTGATGGACTTTCCTGCACTGGGCTCAGAAATGTTGAGGTTTATAATATGCATGAGAATGAGGCAGCTGCCTTGTAGTGTGTGAACTACAAAATGTAACTTTCAAACTAAGGCTAATATATACATACACCACCTGCAACATGGCTGTGTGTATGTATGACTTTGGCCTGACATCAGTTTCTGACATCAGTGCAACCTAACCTTGTATCTAGTACTCCTGCTGAGCATGCTCCAGTGTCCACCAGCCTCGCGCCTGTCTGTCCGCCTACTATCTCTGCTTCGCCCAATGAGCTCCACTTGGAGCCACAGATAGCCAATCAGGCACCTGCGCCTGATGCTGTGCAGCAAACCCCTGTGGACAGGTAAATTTGAATGCTTGTGTGACCTTTTATTGGTTTATTTTTTTCCCCTCAGAATGCAAAGATGCATCTATTTGTGTTCAATTACTTAACATTGAATTGATATTTAAGTGCTTTTTAGTCACTGTTATTGTTGTTTCTATGGTTTGTGTGTTTTGGTTTACTCATTACTGTTTTAGTTTCTTTAGAAATGTAATCATTTACAGGTGGACAGGTTTTTGTTAGATGGTCAAAATTATGTGGACACCTCCTTCTAATGAATGGGTTTGGCCAATTCACTAATTTCTGTAAAGATACGTCTTGTATTGTATGTAACTTGTATTGTTTTCCTTGAAATGACTGGAACAGCCAAACCTGTTTATCAGAAGTGGCTGTTTACATGTTTTTGGCTGTATTGTGTATTTCAACGTTAATAACCTCCATTAGTTAAGTGGCACATGATAAAGAAATGTAACTAGTAGGGTGCTATTACATTCTAACCCACTGTACCATCTGAGAGATTCTAGGACATGCAAGTGATGTGTTAGAACAAAGAGCCTCCAATGATCACTGGAGACTCCAACCACATTCATAATCAATAACTGTAATGTTCTAACACGGTCAGCTTTGACTTGACTTCGTTACAGCTGCTGCTTCTAGAGCTACTGCTTGTATGTTGCATGCAGACTAGAGTTGAATGTCTTTTCAAGATATTCATACAGTGTGTCATGTAGTTATTAGAAGCTTTAGCCATATTTCTTGTTCGCTGTGATTTAGATGACCAGGGCTGCATTTCTCAAGCAAGTATATTGCCTAAATATATTGTAGAAGCAACGCAGCCAGATCCTAACTACAGAAGATTATTGAGTACCAGCTGACATAAGATTACTCATGTTCAGCCTTTATAATGGATCTGCCAGACTCCTGAAATATATAAACCACGTTTTTGTTTTACTAGCTACAGGAACATTTTGCTCCTAGAAATACGGCAGCGCCAAAAGATATTTTGACTCCTAAGCCACTTTTTAAAATGTATAAATGTTATTGCATTTGAAAACAAAATATTATACCAAAATACTATATCTGCATTCCGATTATTCTAGAAATTTTCTTGGAACTAACGTCTTTCACTTCTTAGTCATGTTTGCTATCAGTTTAAACAAATGATTGGTCCCAGGCAATGATTTAGTGAATGTATGTGTCCTGATGTTGACACAGGTGTCCTGGTATGTTTTTGCTACCTAATGCAATTACATTAATACATTTGTTCATACACAAATGGCTTAAATGTCGAAATATTTTTTGGATCTACTGTATCTATTTGGTCTTTGCATGCATGTTTTTGGTCTTTTGTTTGCAAGTCTATATGATGGTAAAGTAATTATTTGTGGTCTATTTGTTGTCATGATCACTCACATCTGTATAATGATCTTTAGCTGTGTCTCTTATCAACTACAGGCAAAACAAGAGCACTATGTATTTGACAGTCATACAGATATGCGTGTAAATGGTAGCTCTCCAGCTCAATCTGACCGTGATACATTTTACTGTCCAACTTTTTTGTCTTTGTTACATTATAGCTTCAGCATGCAGACTTCTAGCGGTTACACATCCCAGTACCAAACGTCCTTCTCCAGGTACTGCTGTGGTCCTGTTCTGTTTGATTCCCCCCAGTGTCAGTGTTTGACAAATAACAATAAGGGAGGAAACAATCTGGTTTTTTTACAAGCCAACTGACCCAATGGATAATACTTATGCTTGGTGATTTTTTTTAACCTTTTATGTTATAACCATTAGGTTGTACCTTGTTCTTATGTTTCTGTTTATATGCATGGAAAGGAGTTGCATACTTTGGCCATTTTGCTCAAAACTGTTGCAGTGCAAGCTCTTTCTTCTAACATAATGTTTTGTACGAGTCTCTCTAACTCTTTCTGTGAGTTGCTGCTCTGTTAAAGCAACACTATCTTTTGCATACAAAATTGTGATCAAGATAACAAACAACAGGTAAGACAACATCAAACCATAGTATGTGATCAGACATCTTTGCGAAATATTAATATTATCACATAACTGAATGTTAATTCAAACTTATGTAGTGTTCATAATGTTTTAAGAGCTCTAGTTTTTACTATCTATAACATTTGGAGCTTTCACAGATTTAGCTATTTAATGTTACTTCAAATAAAAGACACGAGGTGAAAGAGTTTCTGTACTCTTGTTAGTTTGGCATTTTAATTAAAGTGTTCAACAGTTTCTGGTTTGTTCTTCAGCAGTTCTTATGCCCAGCCTCCACCCATGCAGCCTCCACCCATGCAGCCACCACTCATGCAGCCACCACCCGTGCAGCACAGCTCCATCCAGATCCCTGTAGGTCCACCTCCACCTAAAGTGGTCAGCACTGCCACCATTTTACCCACAGCCTACCCTGCTGCCCCAGGTAGCCATTGTACATATGATTGTGTGTGTAATTCAGTGTATGTGTATAATTATTTTAGGTAGTGAGCAACAATGTATGAATATGCTTGTTGGTAATTGATTTGTATCTTCCAGCACCTGCTCCAACAATGGTTCACAAACCTGCTCCCGCTCCACCTGCTCCATCTTCAGCCCCATCTTCTAACAGGCCCCCTTGGGTTACTGATGATAATTTTGCCAATAAATTTGACCCTAGCAAAACCACCACCACAAGTATCAAAGTGCAGCCCCTTCCCCAGGCAGCCCCACCCCCACCACCCTACATCCCCAACCCTGTCCCTGCTCCCGCCCCAGTTCCTGCTGCACCAAGTCCTGCATTCAACCCCGCCCCGTTCCCACCTGTGGCCCGTGGAGTTGCTCAAAGAGCAGAGCGGTTTGCAGCCAGCAGCAGAACACCTCTGTGTGGGTCCTGTAACAGCATCATCAGGTATGATTACACTTACAAAATACATGTTCTGTTGTGATATATTTCCCATGGATTTCATAAATCATTATTTCCCCTGGTGGCACTAAACAGAAAAAAAAAAGTTTTTAAATGTTCATTCCATTTTTGTGGAAAATTTTTGACAAATTTTTGTGACCCCAAACTCACACAGTTGAGTCAGTATTGTTGTCATGGCTATCTGGGCCAAATGGTAGACAACGTTAGCAGCAACAGTGCAACAGAAATTATGCACTTTACCTTTAAGATCATGCTCTTGGAGCATGGCAAAATGATGATGAAACTTGATGATGCCATATTGTGTCTGAACTCCTCAGGGGACCATTCCTGGTAGCATTGGGTCGTTCTTGGCATCCAGAGGAGTTCAACTGCCATTACTGCCACACGTCTCTGGCTGATGTCAGTTTTGTGGAGGAGCAGAATAATGTTTACTGTGAGAACTGCTATGGAGAGTTCTTYGCACCTACCTGTGCCCGCTGTAACACCAAGATCATGGGGGTAAGCTGAAGAACTYACTAATATTGCTCTCACACACAAGACAGCAAACACATTTCTGACAGGTTACCCGCTTAATATCTGCTCCACAGGAAGTGATGCATGCACTGAGACAGACCTGGCATACCACCTGCTTTGTATGTGCAGCTTGTGGAAAGCCCTTTGGAAACAGCCTCTTTCATATGGAGGATGGGGAGCCCTATTGTGAGAAAGGTATGAGAACCACCAATTTCAATGCTTATAGGCTTACTGTAAACGTAACTGAAAATATACCGTATGGATGCAGTCTGGACTACCATATTTTCACTAACTGTTTCTGTCTTCAGATTACATTGCTCTCTTTAGCACAAAGTGCCATGGCTGTGACTTCCCTGTTGAGGCAGGAGATAAATTTATCGAAGCTCTTGGCCACACATGGCATGACACTTGCTTTGTTTGTGCGGTAGGTACAAAATCAGTGTTTCACCAAAGATAAGTCAGAAATAATTCAGAAATGAGGAATTATGATTCTACATGTTTCTCTTCTCTAGGTGTGCCACGTGAACCTGGAAGGACAGCCTTTCTACTCCAAGAAAGACAAGCCCTTATGCAAGAAGCATGCACATGCAATCAACGTGTAGATGCATAAACGGTGCAAAACAAGTCTGTGAAGGAACTAAATGCAATTTGCATAACATCCGCGTTGAGGTTCTTTGGCAAGACATCAGTGCCAATCCAGATTAAATAGAAAATAATTAAAGAAATGACTGAATTATACATACACTAGGTGTTTTGGCACAATGCACATAGAGTATGGGTTATTTTAGTCCTGATACATTTACCTAATATACATAATTGAAGTCGTGTATCTTCACACTCACATTTTGATGAATTTAAACAACAAAAGATTTTTAGAATATTAGTGACTACAACCATGATTTGAATAGAAAGAATTGAATAGGTTAGGTGTGTCTTTCATTCTTCTATCCTTTATGGTGAAGATTGTCTGGAGATGTATATCCCTATTGTCAAGCACAGTCTTGAGTTAATGTCATATGTCAGATAATGCATAGATCAGAAACAAAAATCTCTGCATTTTACGCCTTAAGACCTTAAGAAATCTTAAACCTGTTTTCTTTTTATTGCATTACAGTTTTATGAGGCCTACAGTTCTCTCATTTGCAAAACAGTCACAAATGGTGTTGGTGGTGCTGGTGTTAATTGTTGAATGGATGTGTTTATGTTATGTGCTACTAATCTGCTTAATTGGTTTTGCCTGGATGTGTGAAAGTAAACTAATTAATGCATTTTTAATGTGAACATACGTTTTTTTTTTATTGTTGGTCAGCTCATTTTCATCATAATGTTGTTCAAATAGAATTTAGCCGTGGGAGCTGTCCACAAAATTTGAATGCTTACAGTGTATGCAAAATAGGATAATTTCCATCCTATGAGGCTTAACAGAGTACCCATAAAATAGTTTGTTCTGTTTGTTTGTACTGTTTAGGTTTGCTGTTCTGTTATTCTGACAAAAATCTCAACATTAGATAATCTAATAACATTTAGATAATCTAATTCTTTGCCAAAAATGAGGAATTAATAATTATCAATAAAAGAAGACAAGTTTTACCACAAACTAATATTTTAATCTGTGAACAAAAAGGTATATTTTCCTTCAGTCTGCATGGTACTATTTTTGCATACAGTTTTTGAACTTGAACAAAATTGTTTTTCATCCAAATATGTTTTATGAGTGTCCTTGGCTGGTTAGTATTTTCACTGCCATATATAGAATTTATTCTAACATACCGCAAAAGTTTAGATGTGTTCCTAGGGCGACTTTAGATTACAAGTTGTTAGTTCTTTTTTTTACACACATTTTATTCACATAAAATTTCATTTATAGCAGACTTGGGTTTAGGAATGATTGTGTCATAGCTTTAGGAGCAGGTGTAATTTCATGCTATTGAATGTAAAACAGTCACTTTTTACAATGTATTATCACAATTTATCATCTTCTATATTCTGTCATTCACATGGAATTTAAGGTGAAAACATAATGTGAAAGTGTCAAGTTACAGAGACACATTTAAAGGAGCCATTCATAATTTCCTGAACTTGCAATAACAATTTCCATTGAAAGCAATGCAAATGAAAGAAATAAGTAGGGCTACTGTTCTTTTATCTTTTTTGAAATTATCTTTGGGGGAGCAGCCTTACCTTGTGCTTGTATTATCTGGTGCTTTACTGAAATGTCCAGAAATTAAAAATTAAATTGTATTTGCATTGATTTCTTGAACATGACTAGTAAAATATGAAGTTGCTTTATACTAACTAATAACCATAACTTTATGTGGGGAATGTTTTCATTGTGTGATTAAATGTTATAGCACTGTACTACAGACTGGATAGCTGCAGTTCTAATTCACATTTGTTTCATTTATTTACATTGTTTTGTTGTATTTAAATCTAAATTATGTTCATCTTGCACACAGTCAAATGATGATTAAACTGCTTTAAAGAATTTATGCATTGCACTTTATTCTCAAATGCCATGACAGCATGAGAAAAGATGGCAACTGAGTGTATTTACTGTATAATCATATTTACATGTATTATAAAATAAAATAACTATTTTATGTAACAAATTACATATTATAAAAACTAACATTTACGATTGGCGATTATGTTTTGTTAAGCCGTATTCGAAGCCATTGTAAATCTTATATATACTGTATGAAAACATACACTTTTCATTACACACCTCATTACATCTGTATTAAGGAAACTGCACCCTCTGCGTGGTGCTGTTTCTGAAGAACTACGTTGCTCGGCGGAAGAATAGCATTTTTATCAGCATCCTTACATTTTAGTTGCTGTTTGTTAATTTTATCAAAACTTGCCGGAAATATATGGAAAAACATAAAAGCACTAAAGCTCATTGAAGCTGTGGTTTACATCGTTAAAGCTTCCTGCCTAATGTCCTGTAAACAGTGTCTTTATTTGGCTTATTGTTTTATTTTTTTCTCTCTAAAATATTGCATGACTGTTTAAATTGTTAAAATCTACACAATATAAAATTCAAGTTGCAGTAAACTTTAATCGCGGCGAGTGGTATTTGATGTTAATCAACAGGGGGCGCTGTGGAGTTAGGTGAACTGGTGCGCTCGACTCTTCGCTGACTAATATCGTCAGTGAGTGCTGTGAGGTGTACGGCTGTGATCAGTGTCAGACCCTTTTCGGACAGGAGTGAGAGTCGACCACGACCACAACTTTGAATTATTATTATCAAATGCTCGAATTGTTACGGAATATACGGACATACGGATTTTTAAAAAATATCGACGGTAAGTTGAGTCAAGTGGAAAGTATTAGCTTGGCTAGGCTAATGCTGTCCGACGAAAGTTTTTTTCGCTGAATTTACCGTGTAATGTCGTAAAACAACTTACTGACAGTCGAGGCGTATTATCTTGTTTATTATGCGGTATACAAATGTACAATTCTTAAACCACCAAATGTTAGTTGTTTATTAGTTTAGTTAGTCATTTTGTCAGTTTTTTTTTGGAGTGAACTGCTGTAGTTTGAGGCGAGATTAATAATAGCTAGTGTGCTACTGCTGTTAGCAAATCAAAATACATCTTCATTGCTTGCTTAACTACTAATAATAACTATATTCTCAAGACAGTGCTGTGTCCTTATAGTCCTATATGCCATGCGTTTAAAATACATTCGTTGTTGTCTGCAGATAAACTGTCATGGTTTGTAAAAGTTAATAAAAGTTTTCCACTCCAGTGACGGGATGCTAACAACAACTTTGTGTGCAAATTGAGAACATTGCATTACCTCTAAATGTTTCTTACCTTCTTATGCACACTTTTCTGAATTATGCAATCGTGTTTTTCTGTGTATTTTGGAATTTTAATTTTTTACTTTAAGCTGTTTTGTTGGTGTTTTCACCTCTCAATACAAAGTCTGATATTAATTCATGTTTGCGCCTACATTTAAATATTTGCGGTTATATGCTACTTTTTCACTGTATATTTTCTTGTGCCATCGCGTTTCATCTTATGTATTAGTGTGCTGAACTTTTTTTTTTTTTACCATGCTTCTGTCCCTCTCGATACAAAAGCTGCGTTTAATTTATGGGTTCTGGGGGAAGGGAGTCTATCTCCTTTACCTTCTCAAAGCTCTAGTACGCAAGGAGGTCAAAAACCAGATGTTAACACAGTCTGTGAAGCTATTTGCTTCAAGAGGCCCAGAAGAGAGACTTAGGCTGGGGAAAGTGGAATTATTTTATAAAATTAAAGCTAAATACTTGGAGTCATGGTTGCCAGACAGCTGTACATTCCACAGCTTGCTTCAGGCTTTACTTTGTAAAAAGTATCATGGATCAATAGCTGTTAGCCCAGTGCTGGTCGGAACAGAATTAGTATGTATTAATAAATGCGAACTGTGTTATTGTTCGTATATTGAAATGTATCTGTAAGAGTGGTGTTATGTGACAGTGTATTTACAGTAACTGCTAGAACAGTTATTTGTACTGCCCTGCTTTGCATGTTAATCAATTGTTATGTAAACTAAAAGATTGTGTGCTTAAAATACAAAGGAAGAAGAGTTGAACTAATGGTTCTGAGTAAATCAAAATAAATAGTACAAAGTTTCCCATGTATTTTCATGCATTCCTGTTATTGGAATGTGGCCTTTACAATTTTATTGGCACAGACCTTTCCGGCATATAAATAATGTCAAAATGAATCTCATGATTGCTTAAAAGGCTGCAATGTCATACAACAATAAACAAGTTATTTTCTTTGCCTATCAGTTTTTTTATATCTGCCAGGCCCAGATTGAGTATCCCTGGAGCCCTCTAGGAGTGAGTTTTAGTCTGAGCTACAGTGAGAGGGATCAGATTGCAGTGGGAGTCTGTGGGGAGGTGGCAGCAGGGAGGGGGGGTATGAGGCCGGGAGGGTTAAGAGGCAGCATAGATCAGGTTTCACATCCCTGCCTGCGTTCCTCAGGCTGCTGCGCCATCTAAAGTCAGCCCCCACCCCTCCTGCTTGACTTACCCTGGAGACAGGGTGGCTAAGAAGGGAAGAAAAACATACACAGCCACCTCAGACCTGGCCATGAATGTATCAACCATCTCATCATGAAGGTGCTGATGTATCCCCCTACTGCACCTCATTTAGTCATATCATTCCAATCTAAAAGGTGGAAAGCTAATCCTAGATGAACGCTGGCATTTGATACACTCTACTCTAGAGCCTTTATTGAACTACTCTTTTAACACTTACTGTAGGCTCTGTAGTCATGTGTGTTTGTGCTTCCAGTTGCTCACTGAGGACGGTTGGAAAGCAATTGATTTCTTTCTTTCACTGTTGGTATGATGGCATTTCTGATTACGTTAGATTGGATAAAGCTATGCAGAAGGAACTGCTGTGTCTTTGCCATGAGGAGAGTGGTCTCTGTTTATTCAGTATGCCCCGGCTGTCCTTTAATGGTATTGATCTGCTTTAAATACACTTGGCTATCGTAGTAAATTATTTAGAGTGGCACCAGATAGGGTGAATTCAAAGATGGGTTGGGATAGTGCAAAGACAACCAAAAAGATTTCTGTCTCGTCTTGTAACCAGTCAGAAAGCTTGTTTATCATATTATTGAGAGTTCTTTTGATTTAGAGACCCTGATAATTGAATAATGTGTTGATATGTAGCTTTTGTTTTTTAAAGAATTGCCATGTGATGAGTATTTTCTGAAGCGCAAGTAACTGTTTTGTAACTGCTGAATGTCAAAACACCTTTTACACCAGGCCTTGTTTATACCAGGACTTGACTCTTTGTAAAGCAGCTGTCCTGACTCCATCCGTTGACATATTTGATGTAAAACTAATCTTTCTGTTCTAGCTTAGCAGTTCTGCTGTTAAAGCTGATAGAAACCCAACTCTAATTCCTTATTGATTAAAGGTATTTATTCTATCATTATAATCTGATAAAAATGGGATGTATTGAGGGTATTTATTACACATTTGTGTACATTTTTTATACACAAGTGCAGCAGTGCTAGTACCAGCATTATATCATGAATAAGCTGGACATTTAAAATTATTATAAATGTGATTTAAAGGGGTCCTAATATGCCCTTTAACAAAGTCTTGATTTAGTTTTGGGGTCTACTAGAATAAGTTTTCATGCTTTTCATGCGTCATGATTGTTTAAAAAACATTATTTTTCACATATTTTACATTATTGCATCACCTAATAGAATGCACCATTAGTTATCTTTTCATAGAACGGGTGTAGCCGAATCTTTGTTACCTAAACTACGA
>JAZGTK010013961.1:1800-14015 GCA_036877625.1 Ambastaia sidthimunki | reverse complement strand
AAAACATGTCACTTTCATCTGGTAAATTTTTGTGGTCAACAGAATGCTAATTTAATAACAAAAAACTAAAGCTAGTATTTTGTCTTAATTCTATGTATACTCTACGTTTTGTGGAATTGTTCCTGTAGCTCAGTTGGTTGAGCATTACGTTAGCAGTGCAAAGGTTGTGGGTTCGATTCTCACACACACACACATAAATGTAAACACACATAAATTTACATAAATGTAAATATAAAATATGAATAGAATTTGTCTCCGTAGGTTACGTATCAATTTTTTTGCTATAATAAATAACTTTATTAAAATCATATAATATTACAAAAAAGTGAAACAAATAATCACTAAATTCTGTTTCTTACAAACACCTTTGTGTCTTATCTAACGGTTAATGAGAGGGACTTAATTAATAAACATATCAGGACATTCATTGTGTGAAAAAGCATTTAAAATCTTACATGTTAAAACACAGAAAAGGATTAAGCACTTTAGAACCAAACAAGTAAAAAAGTTCCTAAAACATAAATCTGCCCATTTATGTGAACTATCCTGAACCAGTACTAACAACATGACCAAGAACTTATGACATCATGAAGCAGTAAAATGATACTTTTAATGCACAGTACCTATGCACTGAGTACAGCTGAGACAGCTCATCTGATTTGTATCTAAGATGTATTTGTCAGTTCCACATGGAGTACAGAGAGCCTTCGGGTCTGTACCACAGACACTGACCAGACGGTTTCCTTTAACAAAACATGATACAAATGTTAGTAAAACTTGACGTGTATGTGTATAAAGTAAAGCTGTCTGTGCTTTGATTAGCACATAATCACATTTCTCTCAAATTGTGTGTCAATGTTATTTATAACTATAGAAAATATATATAAAAATTAACACAGACAAGTTCAATTTTAATGATAGACCTGTTCTCATTTCTCTCTACATAAAGCTTCACTTTTTGAACAGACCCTTAATCAAGTAAAATACTGTCCCAACTAACAATGTTAGGTTGTAAGAATGTCGTATTAATGTTATTGCTTTGTTACAAGAATGTTATTCAAACATATTTTGTTTTGTATTTTTTATAAAACATTCCAATAAACACTTAAGATTAACATTCATACTATAGTATATGAACCTATATAATTTATATATATAATGTTACATAGGTTCATATACTATAATATTTGCATAGTAGTCCAAGGTACTTTAAAGCATACTGTGGTGTGCAATGGTACATGTTCTGATAGCACATTTAGTTCTACTGTTTTACACTTTTTAATCAATTTTTTAAATGTTGTTTCTTAGATAAATAACTTTTAAGCTCAACTGAACTTTTAAGCTCAACCTTTTTTTATTTTCTTTGGTTTTGTTGCCCATCAACAGTGTTGTTTTCAAAAGTGTTATTTTCCTGGTCAGTCACTCACCTGGTTTACATTTCCTGCAGCAAACCTTGTTGGAACCTTCTGGCGAACTCCAGTCCTCGCATTCAGATTCCACACCATGTTTTGCAGCCAAAACCAACACTGTTAGAACTAAGACCAATCCATGGACCAGCCTCATTTTACACATCCAGTTCTTAACACACTTCACATACGCCTGACAGAAGATGCTGACAATAAAGATCTTCTATTGCAGTGTTACTTTATAAAATGGCCTGAGATTGGGGGTGGGGGGGTGGTGCGTAATAAGGTATTCTCAAACCACATGTGTAAGTTCCTAAATGTCACATGTTCCCACCCACAACTGATAGTACTCACACACACACTGAGTGTCTGAGAGTGACGCATCTGTATTCAGTCAATGTAGTGTGTGCACGTGTGTGTGTGCACGTGTGTGTGTGTGTGTGTGTGTGTGTGTGTGTGTGTTACATTAATGTTAATGTCTCTCTGCACAATTTCATTTTTTATTTCAAGGGGAATAACACTATTGTGTGTCTTTCTGAAACAAAATGTTTATGTCTCAATGGATAACACAAAGTCTGTGTGAAAAGTATAAACCATTTAAACTCATAACTGTTGATATTAAAAATGAATCAAATATGTCCATCCTGCTTATAATAATACATGTAAATAATTAGTTTTCTTCAGTCTATTTTCTGTTGTAACCTCATTGCTAATATTTATTTTCGTTAAGCAGAAAATCCCCATTTAACCAGAAGCGCATTTTATTACAGTTACATTTACATGTATTTAAATACGTGGGAATGATTTCAACACTGGTGATGTCATTGTGTGGGGTTTCCTCCTGCTGTGACGTCACTGCTCCTCCTCACTTTTATGACTTCTGAAGTTGGATCTCCACGTCTCCCTCTTCAGGCCAAAGCCGGAACTTCTGAAGGTTGGTGTGAACACATTGGGCATACTCCTCAACAGTCCGGATTTAATTTCGTCGTTTCTCTTTTTCATGAGTGCCAGGGCTGGGGTCAGAGGAACAGTATCGCAATTCTAAAAAATGAACCAAAAAATGGTAAATGTTAAGCAGAAACATTTCTCCACTTCTCATTGGAGTTCTGGCTCCCTTTTACTGTCTGCATGTAATGTAAAAATAACATCTTATGATATTAGAAAATTTTCAATTGTATAATTTGTATTAAAAGTATTATATTATAATAATATTATATTACATAAAATTATACATTTCTATACATATATTATTATTATGTATTTATATATTTATAAATAATAATTAATTATATAAATATATCATATATTTCTATAATGTTGTCCTAATATGTTTTTCGTTTTTGTTTTACTATTTTATACTAACATTTATTTTTTGAAAAGCTGATTTTCAGCAATGCAAAATTGTGCAAATAAAACTGAACTGGATAAGAAATCCTTGTTTTCTCTTACAGGAGTTCGTGTGTTTGATGTGGCGTCTGTGCGCTGGAGGTCCAGTGTGGATTTGCTGACACCTGGTGCTGAGTTCTCTGTCATACGCTGTCCTGCGGCAGTACGAGCATTGACTCGTTTAAAAATGTCACTCAACGTGCTGAAAGTTTTGCTCCGTGACAGTTCTCCGTGTGGTTTCTGTGAAGGAAAGTGGGCATAGAAATAATCAGATACGATTACAATGGCATAATAAAGCCACAACCACAGCTAACCCAGGAATGTTCTAAGAACGTTGGATAACGTTTTGTCAAAGTTATCAAAAACTAGTTAGTATAACTATGTTAGTATAACTTGCAGGCACAAATTATCTATCTGTGCGTAAGCACTTCTATCTGTGTTTTTTTTTGTCATACGTACTGTTATCTATGTATGTACTAGTGTAACTTAAAATAACACTTTTAACATTTTGTATACTTAATGGAAACATTAAGGATAAGTCATGGGTAAGTAATGAAAGGTTTACCTTTAGATTAGTTTGTCTGGCTCCCTCCGGGTTCATAGCATCCCCTAAAACTCTGTCCCTCCTAAAGAAAGGCTCTCGTCTGATAGTGGGTCCGAACTCTTCCTCTGAACTTATGTCTGGTCTGTGGGTGCGAGGTTTGTATATGGGAAACCTTTCCTCACTGTCAACAGTCAGTGGAGGGGACGGCAGCTTATATGGGATTCTGTCAGGGATTTGTAATGGCCTGTGAATGAAAGACGTCCACTTTACAGAGACCTCTGTAACAGGTTTGCTTACATCCATTCAAATATTTGCCAACCCGTGTCTTTGTCTATCACTCTATAGTGCTTTTAAAGCCTCTAAAGACTGCTTTTATTATTTACCTGTTTACTGTCTCATTGGCATGAGGGATCTGGAATTCAGGGGGAAAAAGTCTTCTGCAAACGCAAACACAGACATCTTTCACATCTAGACATAGACATTTAAAACCGCAACTGTTATTTCATTATTATTCAACTTTTTAAACAATACCAACCTTGATCTTTGATATTCTGGATGTCTGAGGTCAGACAGAAACATTGAATTTAATCTGGAACAGAGATGTATGATAAAAATCTGTTATACATAAACTGCCTCTGCAGATACCGTCACATCACAGTTCTTATCATAATATTTATCACATTTATCACAGGTTATAGTATATGAAATTGTTATATATTTAACTGTATGGAGTCATTCATTTAAGTATGTATTTAAGTAAACCACTTTTTAAATGGCATATCAATAGTTGTGGTCAGTTCTTACATTTGACCTCATGCAAGTCTGACAACACAAAATAACATATACATTTATGACTAATATGAAACAACAAGGTCAAGTTCATCCAAAAACTTGATTTACTCACCCCCATGTCATTCAAAACTGTCAAGTCCCAAAAAAGCGAATTATATGAAATATATGAGGCTATATTTCAAAGCTTTCAAAGTCATAAGTTAACATTGTGTAGGAAAAATGTACGTTCCTTTCACACTTCTAAACGTTCTGCTCTTATAGCTTTACTATAGTATCTTATAGTATAGAAGACTTTCAATATAGTTCAGATGTTCTTATATGATGCTTATAGGACTACATATGTGATGCTTTTTGGTCTTAGTTTGACAACCACTCTACTTTTGTTGTATAGAAAAGAACAGTCTATACATAAAAATCACGTTTTCAAGTGACATGAAGGTGAACAGTTTTGGGTGAACTGTCCCTTTAACAGCCATATTTAATGCCAGGCCAAATAAGCAATTATTACTTACTTGCCCTCCTCGTGATGTCCAGACCTAACTTTGGTATTAAACTCATTAAAGGGATAATCCCATATTCCTGGATGTCTGTCCATTAGAGGCTGATACTGGAACTGCACCTCACCGGCATCAGGTAGATGAATAGGGCTGTCTGAAAATCTCTGGATAACCCCCATAGCCTCCCAGTCCAGAGAACAGTCAGAAGGTGGAGGTGGAGGACTGGAGACAAACTCTGTGAGTTCAATTTTGGCACTGTTCAGGTTCAAAGGCTCTGGCTTACAGTGGCTTTGGGATTCAGTTGTCGGTTTTTTGGTTTTCAGTGAGTCTGGGATTGGCAGTGAGGCAGCGTAGAGGATCCGAAACTCACGGTCAAAAGATTCCACGACTGGGCCGCTCATAACGGTGACGATCTGACGGTGCAGGTGAGCGTCACTCCAGGTGAGACTGGCCAATACAAAGACAGATCAAGGTCAAGAGATTAAAAAGGTTTTGTGATAAATCACACTCCATTAGGATGTAATGATAAACCCCATTTTATTTTTTAAGTCACGCATAATTTCACTTAAGAGCATTCAGTCACCTCTATGAGTGTGCTTACCAGTTATTATCACAAATTGGTAATTGTCCACATAATAAAGGGAGGGTTAAGCTTAGCGTTTAGAAATCTTGGCTGCTAACCAAAAGGTTGGTTCAAATTATGGAAAATTCCCATGTTCTCCTATTGAGCAAGTGAACTAACCTCCAAAATTGTTCCTTAATTATAGTTTGTGCTGCGTTTTTTCATACAACTTTTGCTATGTGTAGTATAACAGTAGTCTAGATGTAGAAAAACCTGATTCTTGTCCTGTGATCTTTAATAAAATTGTAATTGTGTTTTGATGCCTGTTTATTCCTTTACCTGTAGCTCCCCAACATCACTGTTTCTAAGTCCACCAACACAAAGTTATCCTTCAGTTCTCCAACCACAGTCTTTGTGTCCCGCGACAGGAACCTTTTACCTCCAAGAATCCGCATCCTGATATTCTGAAACAGGGAAGAGATTCCTATAAACTATATCTCAAAATTAAATATTTCACATTGTTTTCCACTTTAATGAATACATGAGCTGCTAGCTCCATCAGTTGTCCAAAAATTCAAGACAATGAACACAAAACCAAAGCTTAGTTCCTGTTAAGTGTCCTGTTAAATGTAGTGGGCGTTTGTGTGCAACCATTCCACAACCATAACCATTGCCATTAGCTGAATGCAGTGAAACCAGTTCACCTTGTGTTCTGCCTCAACAGCTCCTCAATCATTCTCAAAGAGAGAGAGAAGATGAAAAGTTATCCACTAAGGTGTGTCTGCCTTTTTTTGTAGAGGAGAAGCCTAATAAGTCTAAGCAAGGTTAAGTCTTTTAAGGTGTGCATAGATTTTTCTTAAAGGTGTAGTACTTTGCAGCTTAAAGGTTACACAAGTTCTTGTGGAATAACTGTTGCATTACTAAAGATGTTATTGATAAAAGAACAATGATTAACTTTGATTGATTCACGGATGTTATTGGCCACCACCTGGAGCCATTTATGATGACATGAGCACAGTACCAGTCTGTCTGTCTCCACTCACTGGATGTTGAAGGTGGTGTGGAAAGCAGTTGTCCTCCACAGACCTTTGGTTGAGGATGATGTACACCGGAACGCCTCGTGACGCAGCACATTGCAGGTCAGCAATCACCGAACAGTCAGACAATCTCTTTGTTACCACGGCAATCAGCTGTTTAACACAAACATCAAAACTATGATTACAGGAAATGCAAAAACATGAACTTCCAAACTTCCTTTGGCGTGGTCAACATGGTTTCTGCTTTTAAACATTAACATATGTTTGCGTCCAACCAAATAAGGTCAGCTTTTACATTCAGATCCGTTGCTTTTAGATTATTTTGTAAGATGAGGATTTCATTGAAATCCTGGTCCTACCTTAGTGGCTCCTTGTAGAAGTTTTCTAAGAACTTCTCGTATTGACGGATCACCTTCCACAGGGGGACTGGTGTAAACATTAACTCGCCCCATATCCATCCAGTTGTTCCTCTCTGGCCATCCCAGCTCTAAGCATGGAGCAGATGTGTCTGACTGCTCTGGAAAATAGTGTCCAGAAAGGGACTGCACATCAGACTCAACCTCCTCCTCGCCATTTCCATCCTCCAGGGCCGCATCGGTGCCTTGATAGTTCTCGGCCCAGCTGGAGATCTCATTCACCTCCCCAGGTGAGAGGAAAGGTTCGATTTGCTCAGTGCTGAGTTTGGTGTAGAATGCTTCAGGACCTGAGCTCATAAGGCTTTCCAGACAGTACCGTTCTGCTTCACAGTGCAAGAAGTCTGGACTGGATGGAGTCAATGGAGCAAATATAACATTCTCATTGAGGCTTTGCTCCTGAGAGTTTGACATGTTTGGAGAATTAAAGCTGACGATGGGTGTAGATCTCCTTCTATAAAAGCAAAATTACTGCATTATAAATCATGTCGAAGAGTAAAAAACAACTGCCAGCAGCTCTATCTTGGAGGAGGTTGGTAGATTATTTAAATAGTTGAGGTTTTCTTCAGACAGTGAAGATATTTAACCCCTGACGCTCTCTTAAGATACCAAAAGTCAAGAGACAAGCAGAGTACTCCATAAAATAATAACTGTTGTAGTCCAGCGAAGTCTTGCAGAACTTTGAAATGTTTTTAAATAGATCCTTTTGTGTGGTCCTTCAACTCTTCATGGGCCAACAAAAGGCTTCAAACTTCAGGAATTCTCCAAGCCTTCCTTAAACATCCTTTTATTTGATGTCCATATCTGATGTGGAAAAAAAACCTAAAAGTTAATCTATTTTATGGTAAGACGTTACTCAAATGGATTACACATTATGTTCCAAGAGAAGTTTTTAGGTAGAACAAATAACTTACCTCCTCCCTGTCTCACTCACACACCCTCACTGTCCATTGATTCTTTCTGTCAAGTTCTGACAGATCACTGGTGCATGTCTCCTCCCATCCTCAGTGGCCTCACTCGATCTGGTGTTAAATTACTCCCCGTCACCAACCAGTGAAAGGATCCTGCCATCAGCCTCATCTGCCCATTTTCTGTTTTCGCCCCAATGCAGGTCTTGAGTCACAAAATAGTGAACTTTGAAGGCTGCCTAAAACATGCTCTGAAACTCTCCGCTCACCTCCTTAACCTTTCGTTACACAGCACATTGTGTCTCACTAATGGTGGATTTTAAGCTTTGGTAAACACGTATAATGTCTCTGCCTCGCTCTCATGACTGGTTCTACCAGATGAGCCAGTCTTCTCCAGGGAGCCGAGATCAGGACCTTCCTTTCCTCCCAGCTACAGTTAAAGGGGGGCGAGGCTATACACACCCAGTGGTCTCTTTTGTTGTTCTATTAAATGTCACAAATACAATATGTTTGTGTGGACCCGAGGTTATAATTGATTTTCTTTTGCTTGATGCTTGGTCACGTGCAGGGGAGGGTGTTGTAATCGTCACGCTGTGTGGGAGTGTTCTAATCCATCAAATGAGTGATGAGCTCACCTTTGCTCACATTTGAGACCGGAATTCCATAAAACATATTAACAACATACACATTCCTTTCTTTAAATCAACTTTCTGTCTACAGGTGTTAAAAAACGTTGTGTCAAAGATAAGGTCTGTGTATTTGAAAGCAGAAAATTTGTGGAATGACCGTGTATTGTGTCTGAGAAGTTATACTATCAAAGCGTGTTATACAAATTTATTCAAAGTAAAAGATTTTGTAGTAGTTCTCAGTGTCATATACTGTGAGTGCAGGTTGTTATTAAATGACAAACATATACCATTACTACATCTAATTACTATGCAAACCACTTAGCACATACAGTACACCATGACTCAGTTGATACCAAACAAGTTACGAGTGGACACTTGTTTGAGTCTGCTGTGAGTCTACTGAAACTTTGGCTAATAGTGGCGCCAAACTGTTTGCGTATTGTAGTTTCTTCTACATAAAGACACATTTAAACATAAAATACCTCTAAACATCTTGTTTAAAAAACATTTTATTTATAAAAATGCATGTAGTATAATGTAAAATAGTACATAAAGAAAAAAGGACGGGTTTTAAGGTTTTCCAGTTCTGACTGAATTATCTGAATTAAACTGAACATTTACTATGAGATCAGTTTAATTAAAACTTTAATCCGGTTGATTATTTTTACACTCCAGTTTTATTTTTTACACATGACCAAGTCAAAAGTATCTAAATCCCACTTGATTATCAGCTTTAACTTCAGAAGCAGATGTTTCCCACTATGGGAAAATACAGTAAGATACAGTAAAATACAGTTGCTTGCTTGTTTATCAAAATGCCGCAAAGCGGGTGTCAGGAATTTGGTTCTACAAACTAATCCTGGAATAGGATAATAAATTATAAAGACGAGCGAGCCATATCATGTTGTATCTGAGAAAGCCAGATTTTAGCTATAGCTTCATGTGAAAGTTTTAAAAAATATAATTTCTAAAGCAAACCAGATACACGAGTGAGTTTGGGCAGAAAATTAAGCCCTTTTACGCATGTGGACGTACAGAGCTCCGCTGACTAATAAGAGAGGCACACACACCCAGGCCAGGATGTAACAGTAGCCAAAATGACCCATTTCCACCTCACGGGAATCTTGAAGAATCTCTTTCCTTTGAAAGGTGTAGATAAGCACCGCCGCAAATGCCGCAAAACCTGCGTGAACGTGTCAAATGAGAAAAAAACTGGATGAAAATGGAAAATGGCCACACGAGGGCGCCACATCACAAAAAATTGATTGTAAAAGTACGAACAAGCCATTCTGTAGAAAAGCTCTGATGTTATTTTACATTGCATTCTAATATTCCAATATTAATATTCTAATATTTACAGTAATGATAAAAATACTGTAGTACACCTCTTCTAAGCAAACCGTACAATCTGTTGTCTGTAGAACAAATAGTGTGAGATACAAAGTTTAATACTTAAGAATAAAGATTTGTTTAAATCCATATCCCTGGGTAGTAACAGTATGAGTAATATGAGTAATATGAGTAATAGTAATATAATTCTTAGTGCATTAGCAAGCACCTCATAATATTTTTAAATTAAAAATGGAAATATTTGGTGTACAGTACAGGGCTGCGATACCTGCAAACAGCTGACAGAATCCAGTGAAGTAGAAAAGACCTCCTTTAGACATGGTGAACAGCTGCCCAAGAAACACAATGAATGAAATGGAGGACAAAACCACAGACAAGATCATGAGGGCTTGAACCGACTGCAGCCATTCTGAGAGAGCGAGAGAGAGAGAGAGAGAGAGAGAGCGAGCTATGAAGCAGTCAGATCAAACTACTGTAGTTCATTCGATCTTCACAGCACTGTTCCTAACTAAACCCAACAGTATTACACAGTAAATAAATATGTAAATAAGTCACTAAAGATTAAATTAACTTTGCCTTTACTAATTACACTTAAGTGCTCCTCAAGTACAGTAATAGAAATCACTACTAATAAAAAAGACATTAAAAACTTTATTTGTAATATGTATATGTTATCATGAATATAAACCATGAGTAGTTGAATAGGTTTATGTGTTACCACTTTCACTGGCCGTTGCACACAACCAGGTCCCACTGCTGTTGTCATAGGTGCATTTATACCAGAGGTCTGTGTTCTCAATGTCTCCCCAAGACCACCAAGACTGAAACATAAACACAAGATAACTGTGAAAGCCTGAAACTCGTTTAATTTACATTCCCTGCAGAGGAATCTCATCTTGGACCGTGATGGTTAAAAGCAGCTTCTCCTGATCTTCTATTGATCAATTTACAATATTTCAAAACTCAGATGACAATTTGGAACATTTTTGGACTTTATGATGAACTCTGTAGGTTTGTTTATAGAGAAGAAAGTTAGATTCATACCCTGATAGTGATCCCAAATAACAATTTCAGGTTGTAAGAATGTTTCTTCAACGTTTGAATTCAGTAAGAAAACACTAAAAATGTTCTAAAAACTTAACATTATTCCTTGGTTCTAAGACTTTTTCTGTGATGTTTTAAAACATTCCACTAACTACCTAAAAATTAACGTTTTTGATACATCTAATATAGAACATTAAAACGTTTCTATAGTAGAACATTAATGCAAGCACAATTTTAATAGCTTTGAGAGAATTTTAGAGAGTCTTAGCCAACATTCTAAGACTGTTTAAAGAGTGACACTGTGTGACATCACAGTACAGTGATGTTTTCTCTAGCCGGTTTTGACTCACCTTCTCCATGGTGGCAATGAAAAGCATAGCCAGAGTGACCAAGTGCAAAACAGTAACTGACATCAGCAGAAGCGCCATTATTGTGTATCCTGCCAACAACAAACATTTCGTTTATAATTTCATCTCATCTTGTGTCTTCCATTCTCTCACAAGGGAAAATGAGGATTTGTTTGATGTAATCTGTGTGTCTGAAATGCCTCTGATCAGGCTGACTTTAAACATTTGAGCTGCCCAGCCCTGGGCAAGAGAAATTTTCCAGTTCTTTATCTGATGTGGACATGCATAATGCATCTGTTATATGACTTCTTATCCATGATGTTAAATGTATGGAGGGTGTTGTCTAGAAATATCACTGGTTCAAGAGATTCCAAGGAAAAAGGATGTGACATTAGCAAAATGGCTTAAATGACAGCATCTTTTCCAGACAAACATTTGGAGCGTACGTGTGAAGTTTTATTCATGTGCTGTAATACTGCTAGCGGCAGTATAAATGAATTTTCACCTCATTGCCAGAAACTTTTCCATCATCCCATTTCCAGGATAGAAAACACAGCTATACCACAAATGTTCCTTGACTTTTCCACAAGTTACCATGAATAGATGGAAAATTTAAACTAATTAAAACAGACTTCCGTTTAAATTCCTCATGCAACAAAAAGTCCATTCACAAACAAGGACTGTGCGTCTTGTTTTGATCAGAATGGGGATGGGAAAATTTGGGAATTACACAACTTGTCGACCCTCCAAACCCCAAGATTCCACACCCTCTATGTCACTACCGTGTGGTCCTACTTAGTGAAAACTTGCAGTACATGTGAGTGTCTATTTTCAGACCAAAACTCAAAGGCTGTGTTTAAAGTTCTTTATGGTGGCTGTAAGATTACGTAGCATTTTTAGGTCTGCTTCTCATTAAACTGGCCCCTCGCTCCTCATGTTTACACACAGAAGTTGAATAACGTGTGTTCCTGGAGAACTCAGATTATTTTTCTTTAACTACATTGTCTGTCATGCAGAACACTCCTTAAACTGTAAACAAAACACAGTTAATTACAAACATCTCACATCAACACCTTTAAAATACAGAACATTGCGACAGGCCACAAAATACTGTCACATGAAATCAATTAAAGTTTTTTCTCTGGATGAAAGATGAGTTACATAATCCTCCAGTCTGTTTGGGTACATTTTATTTAACATTTTATTTTAGTGTCTTTAGTATATTAACACACACACACACACACCACCACACACTATATTCCTATATATAGTATATTCCTATATCATCTCTCTATATTCT
>JAZGTK010013960.1:0-14015 GCA_036877625.1 Ambastaia sidthimunki | reverse complement strand
TCATCCTGTAGGTTACGTGTCCTCAGAGAGCGACTTCAGCACCTCTGACATCACAGGGACGCCTCCACCAATGCCCACTGAGAAACACACCCACGATAATGACATCATTACAATGTACCTCTGAGGTGGGAGGTTCCCCGCCCCACACATCCCACTCATGCTGTTATAATGGGTTCTTACATTCATTTTAATTGCAAAAAGATGTTTTAGTTTTGTACACTAGCAGTGTTTTTGCAAATTATATTTCTGCACATAATGTTTGAGATTGTAGGTGTAAACATTGAATTTCTCTTTACACAATTATTTAAACTTGAAGTTGTTAATGAAATGAGTGTGTTTTGTTTAATTCTGGGTCAGTTGTTTTTGGGATAATGATTCTTCTGTTTCCTGCAGATGCTAATGAATCTCTGCCGGTCAGAAACTCTCACTGCAGTTTAATAAAAGTGCTCAAACAAACCTGGAAGCACATTTATTCATTTTATTTTGATTTGATTTATTTTGAAATTAAATCAAATCAAATGTGAATCAAGGAAGAAATTTAAGTTAAGGGTTAAGGATTTAAATATATACGATTGTATAAGTGGACCTTTTAGACTTTGTGACTTTATACACTACAATCACATTGACACTAATTGGTTTATTGTCATTGCAGATGTGTGTGTGTATATGTGATGTGTATGTGATGCGTATGTGTGTATGTGATGCGTATGTGATGTGTGTGTATGTGATCTGTATGTATGTGATGTGTATGTGTGTATGTGATGCGTATGTGATGTGTGTGTATGTGATCTGTATGTATGTGATGTGTATGTGTGTATGTATGTGATGTGTATGTGAGCTGTATGGATGTGATGTGTATGTGTGTATGTGTGTATGTGATGCGTGTGTGATGTGTGTGTATGTGATCTGTATGTGATGCGTATGTGATGTGTGTGTATGTGTGTATGTATGTGATGTGTATGTGTGTATATTTGTCGTCAGACTGGTGGTATATGAATTATTGTATGAGGTGATGACTGCTCTGCTCCTGTAGTTACAGTGTGTTCCTGATGCTGGACTCTGTAGAACAGTCAGATTTAGATACAGCAGAAGATCAAAGCTCATGTTCTACACCACAGGTAGAGATATTACACACTCAATTATCCTGCTTGTAAAGGTCTCTCTCTCTCTCTCTCTCTCTCTCTCTCTCTCTCTCTTTGGACACTTCTCTCTGTTCTGCTGTATGAGCCACATAAAGTCGAGTAGGATTGATGTCCACGTTCGACCTCTGATCACACCGATCACTGACACTTATGTGTTTGTCTTATTTCATTCATCTTTATTCTCCCTCTCTTGCCTGTTTTAACACTCTTTTAGAATGAGGGTCTGCTCATAATGTTTGTTTTGAAGCTGACATCAGAACAGGTCTGCTGAAGCTCTCTCTCCTGTAGGAAGGTGATTGTCGCTTGACACTTGAATGCTAGACTGTAAAATGATAGACTGCTAAATAGCCTTTAATCGTACATGCCACTGATGGATATCTCCATGGTAACACTGTTTAACACTTGCCTGATGCTTCAGAACAGATCGGCACAACCCATAGACTCAGAGAACAGACATGAACTGAGAATTGTTCATGTTTGTCATTAGCTTGATTAAACTGAATTCTTAATGAAGTGTGATTTTGTGAATCACTTTATAGTTTAATGTAGAATTCAGTGGCCATCTGATGGGGTTTAAAGTTTCTCACAGCTTGTGTCAGTGTTCAGGTTTATTATTTTGCTTGATAAATGTTACATGGATATTTGAAATCTGACAATGTTTGCTAACAGTAATTTGATCAGAATATTACCTTCATTGAAATGGAGAATGAGGAAATTCTGTCAGACAGTCAGTGAGCAGATACGGTCTGATGCACAGGCAGTATTTTTACACACACTTGAGTGCTTATGATTTTTCCCCACTTCTCTCTGGGTCTCAGAAGTGTTTTCCATCTATTGACTCCACACAGTTACAGTATATATGCATGAGTAATGTTGCAACAGCTGTTCGCATAACTAACATGCATTACTGCATTGATTCAAAGCACACACACGTGTGAAGAAATGCAGAAGTCCTTCAGCATCTACTGAAGATTTCTGATTTTCTCTTTACTGTGTGACACTGAAAAATCAATAATAACATCCTGTATGTACTGTAAAGAGGTTGTGTTGGGGGAAAATTATGACATTTCTACTGTAATCCACCCGTAGCTACAGTAACTGTCTATAGATAACAGATTTTTGAGAGCTGCTATCAACAGAAGGGGGCTGATATTTTGACCCTCAGAATGTACCACAGATTGTGAAAATAAATGCACTTTTATAAGCTTCTGTAAGGTACAATCTGTTATTTTATTTTGCATTGTATGTAATGTGTGTGTGTTTGTGAGTCTCAAAATCTCTTCTGTTGGTTTTGTTTTCATATTAGTGAAAACAATATACATTTATTGTGTAAAAAAAGAATACCAGATTTATTTTTTACTAACCAAACTTCATCAGACTGGTCTTGAAGACTGTTGTTTAATTTATTGAGTTTTGTGTGTGAACCTTCACCAACCGTAAATAGCTAAAACATTTTATGAATAGTTTTGTAATGTTTGGGTATCAAAGAAAACTTTCCAGCGCTGCATGTATACAGTTCCTCAGATTAATTTTCAGTATTTTACACGATAAGACAAAGAAAGACTTTATCAATTAGGTAAAGAAATAATTTAAACTTTAAGTTGACAAACAATGAAATTCTTAATGTTAACATTTATAAAATACTTTAATACCTTAAATAATCAAATTAAAATAAATGAAATGATTACATTTGATTAAAAATGTGATGGTTAATGATGCTCATTATCGTGCGGTTCAGTTTTCACCTCCGAGACTTTCAGGCTGCTTAAACACGGGAACTCGTCTAAGAAGATGTTGTAGGAGGCGATGAGTTCCTTCCAGTAGCTTTTCTTACCGTAGATCATCACACCTGAGCTGACAGCGGAGTAGATGCTGCCAAACAGAATGGTCAAAGCGAGCGTGTTCTGCTTCAACAACACCACTGTGGACTGCGTGTACACGTCCACCAACACAAAACAAAGAAACACCACCACCAGGGTCAGAGTCATCTTAATCACCCGCATCTGAGTGCCCAGCTTGGGCCCGTGTGCTCCATTGGAGCTGGCTTTCATGTCGAGAAGATGTTTGGCCAGGTGGTACGCGATAGAAATGCTGCTTTTGGCCATTATGGCACCTGGAATGATGTCGGAGATGAGAACGTAGTAGAAGATGTACGCTTTCCCGGTGTTGTCGTTGGGCATGATGGACCCGCAGTCACCCAAGTCAGAGGTGGTGTTGTAAGGAGTCACAATCGTCAACATTGGAACGCAATTAGCAAAACCGCTGACAACGATCACGGCCAGGACCGTGTGGACGTGTTTGACGATTGCCTCCTGGATGCACGTGTAGCAGTGCACAGGCTCCACCACCAGCTTTGTGCCGTAGTAGAAGGTCAGAAATGCTGTGCTCCAAAATATGATGAGCTTCAAGCTGAAGATGAGCACCAGTATCACAGCCTCTGTGAAGTCAATTCTGCACACGATGTCAATCTCGTCAATGGTCTGCCACAAGTATGCGAGAATCTGCTGGGAGATGCATGCCAGGGCGATGGCTGAGATGATGAAGTCACATGGGTTGAGCTTGTGCTTCTTCCTGTAGCTTCTCTGAATGATCAGCAGCAGGTACATGTTGAAGAAGATGGTGCAGATGGCCAGCACAGCGGTCAGCATCCAGACCACGAGTTTGTCCGTAAGTGTCAGCATGACTGGTCTAACTTCAGTTAATAAAAACTCTCAATCCATAAAAAACTAAATATTTCAACGCTTTATAGACCGTAATGAGATTTAATTGAGAGTTCTCAAATGTTCCTGTTGAGATAAAGAACTCTTTCAGAGTTTCAGAAGAGATCTCAAAAATGTCTCAAACTGTGTTCTGGTTTGTCAAGGCACCAAACTCTGCAATCACAATCTTTAATATGAACTTTAAATATAACAGATATTTGTCAAATCCAAGATCAAACAATCTGAACTTTATGACGTTATATTTACTATATTACATTATCTGAACTATATTATAGCTTTACACTCTTACCGTATGTCAACAGTTCTGAAGAAATCACAGTTAGGACTCGGTTCTCAGATATTTGTTCAGTTTGCTCCGCCCCTCGTGCGCAGGACATGATGTTCAGTACTGCAGAATATATTTATTTACAGTAAATGATGGGGAAACTGAAGCAGAGTTATGCTGAAACTGATGATTGATTATATATGTTGGTTATGAAGTCAAATTTGGTGACCGTAACCATATTTAAAGCAGCGTGTTTCAGACGTGAGCAGTCACTCTAACCGCTGTCCTCACACTGTGGTGATGGAGCTCAGGTTCAATTCAGATCACTGCTGAGTTTTTACATACAGATTCACACCCATATAAACCCACATCCAGAAGTCACACACACAACTGAACACGGCTTTGACTGGCAACAGGATATTTTATGTTCACTTCTTCTTTTGGCTATATGAACCTTACATGAGAACTCTTATCGATTTATCTTCATATATTTTGTTATTTTTAAATGCTTTGTTATGCGCTGTTATGTGTCTGTTTTACACTACAGTCCCAGACTTTCAATCTTTAATTATAACAAGGATCAAATATTATTTATTTAAGAGCTTCAGTGTTTATTGTTTGTAAATGTTTCTGGCCTATTTTTAACATGTTTTACTATTATATTAATTGTTAATTTTTAAAATAAAGCTGTAATTGTGTCAATGTATTTAAAATATATAATTCTGAGTTGTGGTGGAAATTCTGAGTTTGTTGATTCTGGGAAAAATGATCAAATTCTCTTGCTGTGTATGAACTTCATTATTAAACATGAATCATTCAGTTGAATTTATTCTGAGAATGTTTTAGTCTTATTAAAGCTTCATGTGGTCAGCAGCAGAGATCAGTTCTGATGAGGTGAACAATGTTACTAATGACTGAAGTTTAAACATATGAATAGAGGACATAACAGTGAGTGTGACACTGACGAGTCATTTTAAATACATTTGAACAATAATGTTTTGATGTATTTTTTCCTATATCAAACACTGAAAGCACTTAAACCTGATGTTCTCATGATGAAATTCTGTTGTATTTATTTACAGATGTGTCCAATGTAAATTGAAGTGAAATGTGGTGCTGGGTACTGTGGTTGCTTTGCCTGCGTCCTTCCTGTGTGAATGCAGATCGGATCTAAAGAGGTTTGATTTGACTAGCACACAAACCACTGAAACGCATAATGAGATCACAGCTCCACCTCATTCACTGGACAGTTCACCTCCGCCTTTATCCTGCACCTCCATTAGAATACTGTTATTTAACATGCGGCTGACAACACCGTCCCCTGTCGCTCTCTGCTCTTAGTTCATTTTACTCCAATCATTCATGACATTCAAACACATCCAGCAGTCCCTGCCATGAGCCACATGTCTTCTGGTTTCCTTAGTAACCCAGCAGTGTGTTCTCTCTGCTTCATGTCTGGTAGTGAGAAAGCTTTCACAGCTCTGACATTTCAAGCGCACATCTGAAGGATGAAGCCTCCATGATGAGGGACCTACAGTTCCTGTTAGTGTGTGAAAATGTCTAATATACCGGGAATGCTATTGTGTGTTCTAAGAAATCACCTTTGACTTCCTGTAGAATGATACAAAAATCCAACCATAGTTTCTTTTTGAAGAAGATAAAAAAATCAGACAAAATAGTTTTACTACTTTGGATTTGCCCTTTTGCTTCATCTCTGACTGAAACACTCTCTATGAACTTCTAAAATAAAAACACTGTCAGTTTAATACTGCAGGTGTTTTTTCAAAACTTAATTTTAACTTAATTTTAATAATTTTAACTGGTAATCAGTTTATAGTTTCCTTTCTAGAATCCCTTTAACAAAAGCAATTTCCACATGACATCATCCTCCAGGAAGTGACATCATTCTGCATGGGAAAACCAAAGCGTTTTTTGTGATTTTTTTTTTGAGGTATTAGTTGGTTTTTCTCTAAAATACAGAATTTAAAATACAGTTTCTTGTTGGAAACAATCCAGAGATTAATATAAGATTAATTCAAAAGCTTAAAATATATCACATAAACTAAAATGAATGCTGTCGTGTACGTTAACTTCAGTCTCCTGCTGTGTGAATAAAAGTGTTTTCAACACTTATTTCCATCCTGATCCTTTTCTTGTTGTTGTGTAAATAATCAAGTTCTAATGAATCAAATTTAAGTGAATATTTCTGTCTGTTTTCTGTCTATAGTGAAAATACGTTCTAAAATGAAACACATTTTTTTGTTACAGGCTTCAGAACTGGATAACAGGAATGATCAGATCATCAGATCCACAATAATCTTCAGTAAGTGTGTAATGAACACTTTAATTTCTGTTAGCACAAAAACATCACTATACTGAAGGCACTTAATGTTCATTTTGTATTGTTTGATAAGAACATTCATAATATTAGGAATGACAGCAGTTTCTGTGTTTGTTTATCTTACTGACACAAAGGAAAAAATACTGAAACCCTCTAATGAGAACCACAAAAGTCCAGAATATCATCCAGTACAGACTCGGGGTTGAGCTGCAGTCAACACTCAAGCAATGCTAACAACCATTCAGAACACTAGTAACTGCATGGCAACGCCTTGGCAACCAACCACAACAGCCTGTGAGGGGGAGTTATGCACAGGCAAGCATACATCACTAACTTACATCAGAAAATATAAAATCCCAGTTTATTGTTATTTTGTTTGCAAGGGAAATCGTAACTTACAATATTAGTTTTCTTACACCAAAATATGACGTTTACAAACCTAATGAACCTTAACATGAAGGATTCATGTTCATTTTCCCATAATCAGTGATTCAGAGAAACACTGACTGCAGCTGAGACAGATGTGTGGTTGCGTTTGTACTGACGCTGCAGCCCGGTGGCGCTCTCGCTCAACACTGCCGCATCCGCTGACCTGCTAGTTTGCAGATGCAAATCAGAGCAAAAACAATTGACTTCCATCATCTGTGAATCAGGGTGTTGATTTGATGTGGCTGCTCATCAGTGCAGGTGCATCACTGGAGAAAATCACTTTTACTGCCTAATGCTGTTTCCTTCAAAACACAAACTCTGCTTTGAAATTAGCTCCAATGTGTGAACTAGAGACTGATAATGTAATTTGTAACTTGGTTAAAAAGTTTGTTTGATAGTTTGTTGGTTATTACTGGTTTAAAATGTTTTTTTAGTTAATCTCTTTCAGCCTGAGCAGCTAAATATGGGCCCATAATCTGCCAGCAGACCAGCCTTTCCAGAGAGACTAGTTAGGACCAGTGAACAACCTTAACTGGTTTATTACTGTATATTTATTATTTCATCAACCACTCATGTGACACATTTGACTTTCAATCTATAAAGACAGAATTTTACAAATAGTTTAAAAGGTTTGTTAGTTTAATTACAGTTGCCCAATAACATTGATTCAGAATCATTATTCATTCTGATATCATCCAAACATCCAGGTTTGTGGAGGCTTCAAATAAACTCTTTACATAAAAATACATAAACACATACAGTACATTAGTAGATCAATATCCTGCGCATTATGCACAGTGTGTGTGTTCTCCTGTGCAGTTTGAACTTTCATTGTCTCAGTTCAGTTTAATCTGTTCAGTGCAGCGCCACCTGCAGGGCATCTGTGGTTATACGGGGTATCCGTACTTGCTGTCGTATCGGAGTGGCGTTCTTTGATCGTTAGCTAACATGCTGGCTTCCCGCTGGACTCTGCTGTGTTCACTGCTGTGACCAGATCCGGTCCGCATGATTTCAGCTTTCCGAAACGAGTCGTAGTACAGCCCGGGATGTGCACGGTAGTTCCTCACGGAACGGAAGCTTGTGGTCCGGCTTCCAGGTCGACTTTCTGGAGCGTCGACATCCTCCCTGAGGACAAAAAGGTAATAAAGATATATTTATTATATAATTTATCAGATTTTTTATATATAGTTTTAGTTATAAATGAATTAGTTTTGACCCATAAAGTTCAAACTTTTCACAAGGCTCTGGCAAAGACAAATTCTGAATCATTAAAAATCATAAAACACTCTTCATGTGTGATATCGCTTCACTATTATAGTACAAACTGTATCTGCTGTTGAGAAATAATCCAGTACAGGTGAGTATTGGGTGTGCTTCCAATTACAAGGTGATGAATAACAAGGTTTCACTGACTAGTCAGCCAGGAATTTACCAGTGAGATCTGTTGTGAGTCACTGGCTGTCATGTAACAGTGAGGCTTAACAAAGCAAATCAATGATGCATTAAAGAATCTCTCACCTGATTTCATTGGCAACCTCTTTCTCATAGCGCCGCTTGTGGCAACAGCAAATCAGCAGCCAGATCAGCAAAAGTAGGAGGAGAAGCAAGAGCAGTGCACCAATCACAGCTCCCACAATCACTCCCACTTTATTGGTTGCTGGAAATAAAAGTAAGATTTTACAGGAGAGAGTTCTGATCTCATCTGCAGAATAAATGAGTTTATGAAACCAGTATTTTCCACATTATCTATTGAGTGAGGCTACATATGCAAGGACACCTGTAATGGTCTATATACATAGAAATGTTACTGCAGACATCTCAGGATTTAGTTACTAAAATATTTAATATATAATACAGAAGGTTTTGTATGTCTGTTTCAACATCTAATTTAAAACTCATAATCATTTTTATTGTTTAAATACAGTAATTTAATGGACTAATTTAATCACGTTCCTATTGTAACAACTTACCCCATGTTTATACTAACAGGTCACACAAGGTCAACATGACTTTATATAGAGACTTATATAAAAACCCCCTTTGATAAATTATCACTGAATGTGTGACCACTAGCCCCAGCCGTCCATATTCTTTACAAACTGTTGTTGTTCTATCTTTCTTTAAAATAAATGCCAGTTGGTTTGATATTTTCTCAACTAATGTAGTGACATTTAGACGTGTAAGAGTGTGTAAGAGTGTGTGCTTATACATCCACTGTAAATGCTTGTGTACTTACGGTTATATGCCTGAAGGGTGTATGTGCATCTCTCTGTGCCGACCTCATTGCTGACCTCACAGATATATTTGCCTGTGTAGCTCTCGCTGTGGTTTCTGATCAGCATCTCTCCAGTCTGGGTATCTTCACACAGAACAGTCATTCAAACAGCTGCTCAGTGTACAGTTTACAGCGCGCTCTGATAACAGTTGTCTCACTTATGCTTGAAGTATTAGCTAAACACCGGACCTGCGTTCAGAACTCACTCTGTTCTGCGGTAGGGGGAAGATTTCCAGTCTCTCTCGTCCATGAGTATTTCAGAGGAGCCGTACCGTGTGAGGATCTGCAGCGCATTGAAACGATCCCGCCCTTCTCCTCGCTGCCTTCCACCCAACACTTAGGCACTGAGGGCTTCACTGAACAATAAAACCATAACAGACAGAGGTTATGAAAATCTGACCCATTCCAGTGTTGTGGCTAATACAAGTGAAAGAAAGTGACAGAAAGTGACATGTGACATGTACAACCTGCAACTGCAGTATTAGTGGAACTACAGCTGGATGCTATAGAGAAGCTGTAATATTATACCTTGTTTTTGTTTTAGTTATTCGATTTTATATATATTATATGTTCTATATTACACATGTTTAGAAATACAGTATGACAGATTACAGCTTTAGGTCATAGGTTTTCCAAATGAGTGGCAGTAATGTGTTGACAGATGAAGTGCAGGGTTGGGCCGAGCTTGACGTAGACAAACAGTAGAAAGGTGCTTACAAAGAGCCTCCACCCCACCCATCATTCCACTCATGTCGGTGTGTGGGAGGCACATGAGGGTGGAGGAAACCGGTACAACAGAAACCAGGAGCCTGATAAAGCTGTCAGAAGCCGTGAGCAGAGACTGAGAATGTGCCTGTCCTCACCTTGAACCACTAAAGTCACTTTTCTGGAGTCAATGCCTGGTGTCTTCTTGACTTTACATTGGTATGTGGCAGTGTCTGAGGTCAGGAGGGAGGAGATGGTGATTGTGGCATCTCCACGGCTCGGGTCAGTAACAAACTTCAAGCGACTCATCAGGTCTGGGTCTCCGAGCCTGTATTCTTTCCCCCCAGTGTAGGATAAGATCTAAGAGACAGACAGACAGAGATTCAGTGAGGCAGACAAGCCAGTCTTATCTAACATAACAGGTCTAACCACCTGCTGTCGTCAGGACAGGCTGTTTACATGCCATGCAGAAGGATTTTTTAGAATCTCTGCACACATCACCAGAAAGCCTGAAGTTAGGAAGCCAGGGGAGAAGTAACCAAAAAAATTACAAAATCCATCTAGATGATTCGTTTGATAACGACCTGACTGGTGCATTTTCACAGAACTTTGAATAAACGTCTTTCTTATCATAAGAAATATCAAATTTGAAGTAGAGTTGACAAGTGGCCTTCTGGTCTAAGTCATCAGTTGCACCTGCTGGGAAACGAGTCAGGCAGCGTGTTTTAATCATTCTGATGTTTTTCTGAAAAGGATCTGAAACGATTTTCATCTGACAGATACTGTATCTCTTCAAAAGTTCTCCTCAAAATGACAATTCTGTCATCATTCACTCACCCTCATATTATTCCAAATCTATATGACTTTCTGTCTTTTATTCAACACAAAATGAGAAATTTTACCATAAATAGGCACTAAGACGCTTGACCTTCAAAACTCATACAGAATGACATCAGCACGAGGGGATGATGACAGAATTTTCATTTTTGGTTTATACTATCGCACTAAAGATGCGATTAACCAGCCCATGCTCAATAAATCTCAATAAACGAGGAGTTTGGGCTCTAATCTCTTTCAAAACTCTATTTCTGTTCTCAGCGTCTCTCCCCCTCGCTCACCAGCTGATCTTTCTGGGTCATGTCTTGACTGACGCGTGACCACTCAATGTCCAGCTCACCGACATCGGGGGCGTCGATGGTGTACGTGCAGCCCACAGTAACGCTCTCCCCCTCTGCCTTCTTCACTGTCTGCGGTCCGGTGGAGGTCACCTGTACGGCCACAGAGACACCTGCCAGTTCAAAGACATACAGAATAATCTATTCATTTTCAGTCACTTTACAAAGATCTGCTTCATCTTTAACTCAAGAAATGTGTCATACTGAAATCAAATCATCTTTCCATTTGTTGTCAATAGTCGCAGCTCAGGGTTGTGAAAAGCTGCTATGAAGTATTTCAGCATATTGATTTACACAATGAGACATGCTACATTTTTGTTTATTTTCTCAGTCCATTTATAATGTTAGTCAGAGTTCCTTGCACCAGCTCTGCTTATTGTTTCTCGTGACCATTTTATTTCACCCTTAAATTTAAACTATTTCTGCTACTGTACCTTTAAGATTCACAGATATACTGTAATTGGCTTCTGTTATGATACTAACCTCTTTACAGAAACAACACCTCCAATTAAATAGTGAAACAGTGACCAATAAATCTGACACCTACTCACTCTGAACTGAGATGCAAAGTCTGGTGCTGGAATACAACACATAGAAGAGCTTCAACTGTTTCGTAGATTCACTACATATTCAAAACTTGCGATGTTTAAATGATTAAAATGTTCTGTCTGTGATGTACTCACAAATATTACCAAACAACAACTATTTACTTTCAGCAGAAACTGGCTGAATGATTGGACAGATTATTATGTGATTGGAGTGAACTGATGCTTTGTAAGTCTGCCACAGTCCTCAGACACGTCTGTCAAAATCTGTCTCAAAATCACAATCTCTGTAAGAACAACTGTGTTCTCTACATTCCAGGAGGAAAACCTGTCTGCTGCAGTTTTTTTTTTGCTCTGTTCTCAGCATCATCAAAACAACAGAACTTGTGAGGTGACTATGTCACACCTGTTAGCAATACACAATCACAAAACATAGGGAGTGACTGAATTTATGACTCTCAGCCTCTTTCAGCTGAAATAAAGCTGTCCAACCCTGAACTGTTGAGCAACTGTGTTGGGTTGAACCCGGTGAGGTGGTTCTGTCAGACATGCATGAATTCCTGTGCAGTAATTGCTCTCGACACAAACAGCCTGTTGTTTTCTGAATGCTGCATCTGCTGTTTTAATGTCTACGATGCGAAGTGACTCTCAGAAGCTTGAACATTCAGAGGCAGGATCAGCACACGCTGGAGTGGGAGGCCACAGCAACTTTTTAATATGCAGGATATGCAGGGTAAATTTATGCATTACATGCTAACACTTCCCACAGAAACCTGATGCAGCCCACACGAAATGAAGTGACCTTTAGCACAAACCCCTCCAAAAGAGTTAAATAACTAAAACAAATTCACATACCTGCATGATTAAGACAAACTGCAAGCAAATATAATGCAGCCAATGATAAAGAGCAGTTGATCCAGATCTTCATGTCCAAACTTCACACAGAAACCTGCATGAAAAACAGTCAATGTTCCTCACAAGACGTGACACATCTGTAAAAGTGAATCATCTGAATCTCATAATCAGATCAATCACATCAGATGGACTGTATGGTGGACACACACAGCTTTATAATGGCTAATACTTGTGTCAAGACACAGGATGGCTGATGTAATACTGATATATGACTGATTCTTTCACTGAAATTAAATGTGAAACACATATTGCAGTTATCAAAGATTAAGGAAGTATAGAATGCAAAGTGAATGTTTAAAACTTCAAAACAGAAACTGTGATTCTTATCAATGTATCACAAATCATGCCCATTAAACAAACACAGAAATGACGTATGGCTTATACACACACACACACACACACACACACACACACACACACACACACACTTTATGTTAAATTCAGAGAGCTAACGCAGGCATAAAGAGCAAAGTTCAAACTGTCCCTCCTATCAAAACCAATTTACTTTCTGTTCTCTGTGTTACTATAAAGCAAGACTGTAATGAGAGATTTCACATAATAATTACCTTTCTGAAGAATGAAAATCAGAATAACATCAAAAGTCCAGCCGCTTGATCTGTGTTCTGTACCGTTTCCTCAGTCGCTCTCACTCTGAAGCAGCTGAACAGGTGAGTCCTCTCAAGACCCGCCCCCTCTCAGCATTCTACCAATCACGGCTGGAGAATCAGAAGCTAAATGAAAGTACTTTGTGCAGGTCCTGACCAGCCCATTTCCACCTGAAATGCTTTTTTAATTTGCTTTGTGGAGTCAGTGAAGCTTTTTAAAATATTGCACTTTGTTAATGTGATACATGTTCAGGAGAAAACAGTGCGTGTATTTGTTCATTCTGAGGTCATTATTCAAACAACTGAAGCTGCTGGGCTGCAGTTTTGTAGACTGAATAAAAACAAAGGGCCACTGATGACATAATGAAGCATTAAGTTATGATAGCAAAATAAATACACTTATTAACTGGTATAATGAAGAATAGTTCTCATATCTTTATTATTATTGTGGATGTGTAATGCTGTGCATGCCATCAGACGATTACTCATCACTGTGTAACACAGTTATACTGTCAGTGTTTCCTCCATCTGTCAGGCTGGTAAATCACTCTTCTGCTTTTTATTTGTATTTACAAAACTGTCACTTTAGTCATTTTGCATATTTTCAGACCTAAACGGTACATAGTATTAATACATTTGATTCTGATTAAAAAGACCTGTTTGTTTATTTGTGTGTGATAAATAAAACAGTCAGAAAAGTTCTGATTTGTGTCTCAGATGCAGAACAGAAGCTCTGTGTGTTTCCTGAGAAACATGGCCAAGAGTTTTGCTTCTTTTCCAATAATAAAATGTCACGATTGATTTTCACTGTTGCTTTCTGATGTGCACCATAGGCCTATATGTTCATTCAGGCAACGTGTTTATCTCTGAATACAGTAGCAGCAATATGAAGATGCAA
>JAZGTK010013959.1:0-14016 GCA_036877625.1 Ambastaia sidthimunki | reverse complement strand
CACAAAGAAGCATCAGCAAGCTCTGAAGGTGATTTGTCACTACTCGCCCAGCACCTCCACCTATGGAGTCAGTATAGGCTGAAGTCTCTGCAAGCCACTCATATCCCAGGCACCACAATCTAGCAGCAGATGCACTCTTGTGACAGGTTATGCTCCATGTAGAGTGGCGACTTCACCCCCATGTGGTCCAGCTTATGTGGAACCGATTTGGAGTGATGCAGGTGTATCTTCTCACCACTTGGGAATCGATCCATTGTCTGCTTTGGTTTGCCCTGACCGAGGCTCCCCTTGGCACTGATGCATTAGCGCACAGCTGGCCTCAGGGCCTACACAAGTATGCCAATTCTTATTGCCGTTTTCTAATCAGAAACAAAATGATTGGTTTCCAAGGTCAAACCCTTAATGTTACTACATCAACATCATGTCTTGTTCCCTCCATCAGGGAACGGTTACATAATGATATATGTGCAGATAAATAGTGCTATTTAAAATTGGAAATTGAACTAGGACAAATATACACCAGTGTTTATTATGGATTTGATTCATTCCTCAAACAAACTTTCTGTTTCTATATGCGCATGAATCTAGTCCTAAAGTGCTGCACATTGCCAAAGAAGCTTGTTTCTTTGAGTTTTGATTTTTGCTCTTATGTCTATTTGCCAGCAGGTGGTAAAGTTACAGCATCTGTCAGAATGGCCTAAGGAGGCTATTCTAACAAGCAAAAACCTAAGCAATGTCCAAAATACCATCCACTTTTACAGTATAATGGACTATTTCCTAGTAGTGTCTGAAACCATAATAAAGAACATATGGTGCAGTCAATTCACCACAGTAAGTGTCAACTCATTTGTTCTTTGTAAATGTACTGCCAATTGGATTTCATAGCAGTCTATTATGTCATGGCAATGGGCCTCTAATCATCCTTAGTTCTTCTACTGACTCCATCATTTGCTCTCTATAACTTCATTAACTGCACCAACACTGATGAATAAAGCACATATTGTACAGTATGTGGCTAACAGTCACTCTATTCCCACCCACACACACGTGAGGTCTGTACAAAATCTAATGAGGTGCCCACATACAGGACACAATTTAAATTCATTTTTAACAGTCCTAGATTAAGTCTGAGTTTAACAGTTTATATGCCATATTTCATGATGGATTGTTTTGTGGATCTGTCACAATGTAATGGAGATGGATCAGCAATCCTTAAAGAATACTTAACAAATGTCCAATAAATGTCATTTGTTGTGACTAAATGCAGTGGGAAATCAATGACATTCATCTATACATTTGACGTGGAGTCGGCATGCCAACACGTTTAGTGTAGTCTTTCACTGATTGCTAAATACGCTCAAAATAGTAATAATTTTCAGTATCATTTCAGAAAGTATTTATTAACCCCCCTGTAGTCATATTCAGCTGAAAAAAGCCATATACCCCTAGAATGCCTTGAGGGCAATTTATAGGCTATTTTTGGGTGGAGTGTTCTTTTAAGTGAACACTGAACTTGTGCGTCCATAACAAACAGCATTTACTTAGAAGTTTTAAAGAAACAAAAAAGAAAAACAGATGTTCAAAAGGGCTAACATAACAGTTACTGGTTTTGGCCCCATATCAGTCTCAGGAAAACTAAGGTTCTGTCTGATTATATGGCAAACCGATTTAATCTACTGCATAATCACATAATCTACTGCATAATCACATAATCACATATCAGAACACATATAGGAAAAGCTAGAGGAACATTGTGCTTCTGCTTGTTCTGTAAACATTTGTGATTGTTGGTGCTATCATAGCGGGGACCCAAAGCATATATGGAGGGGGAGCTGGGCCCACAGGCTTTGGTGGTTTTGAGCCCCTTGTTTTTTGGTTGAATTGTGGGAGAATTTTGTTCCCGCAAACACAAGTTCCTTCATTTCTTCAGAAAAGCTCAAAAATGGTGATGTCAGAGTATGTCAAAAAGTATGTAGTGAGAGGGGCTGTGATGCTACTGTTTCTGGAAGCTGCAGTATGTTATCTTGCTATTCCTGGTTGTTATCCACAGAAACATCCTTGAGGCAGGGCTTACAGTTATGTCCACAAGAAGTGGTTGTTGTGGCTGTGTGGTGTCATCCGAATGTCCATTCAGGTGCTGGTATGAAATCCTGTGGTCATTCAAGTGTATGTGCCAGTCAAGAGTGGATTGGCACACTTTACTGCTGGGTGACGGAGGGACAATATATTGTCTTTTAGCACTCTTGTACCAGGTTTGTTTGGATGAAAAATTGAAATTGTCAGTGAAATTGTCAGTTCCCTCATGTTGCAGATTTTTGCAGTCATGGGTGTAGACTAAGTATTCGAGAGAACACATTTGAATACCAATATTAGCTTGTTGAGTCACAGCTGTATCTTAGTTAGAAACTTGTGACAGTCTGATGGTATAAGCACCTTTGGGTCTCACGGCTTGTTTATGCCATTGGATTGCAGACTCCTTTAGATTTGTTTTCACCTGTACTGTAGGTTTCTGAGCTCCCCATTTAAGTCAGGTTATGTCAGGTAAACATTGTTATTTTAAATGAATGGTCCCTTAATTTAAGTCCCTTAAATTAAAACTAAAATGGAGGAATATACAGTTGATTTAACCGTGATTTATTATTGCATTCAATACGCTAACAAAAGAGCAACTAGCACATACAGTTCACATCTCCAGAACAAACATCATCAACATACATATGAAAGATGTGCACAACTTTTCATTTAATTAGTTGTCTTTCAAGCTTTTTTAAAAAGAAAAAGGCAAAATAAGTTTTATGACAATTTTGGAATGTTACAAAAAATATTTTGTCTCAAGACCCATAAGCTAGGGGACACATGCTGTTTACTAAATACTACACATTTAATTAATTCATTTATACAGTATATAGGATAATAGTGCAAGTTATCAAGGGTAGACATTTAGAGTTTGAAATTCATTCAAGGGGTAGACATTCAGAAATTACAGACACAAGGCATGTCCACCAAACCTGGTATTGTTAACTTTTTACATTCATTTGATGCATTCGTCAATATGAGATGTACACCTCTTGTGTATCAGACCCAGGCCTGCCAGCCAGAGAAGAGGCGACTGAGGTTTTTAGGGTCCATTGCCTGCTGGATGAGGAGGTTGACCTGCCCCCCCACACTGAGCACTGTTCCCTCCTCAACGCCCTTTAGCTTCTCCTGCAGTCTGATTAACACTCGCTCAGCCACTTTATTAAAGCTCTGACTGTCACTGCTAAAACATCAAACACATCAGACAAAAGAGTAGTGTGTTAGCCACCCAGATCAGCCCCAAAGTAGACTCAGTTTTACACATATATTAATATATGTAAAAGCTGCATCATCAGCCTTAGCGAGCACTGTATGTGTGTGGTCTGAAGGTTTTTTTAAATGTCATAACATTAACATTACTAACTGTAAAATAATTGTCTACAGGATTGTAATTGGACCATTCTATTCACTTTCAGTGGTTTTAAGCAGCTATACTGTCCTAATATTTGGTCACATGATGAATGCTACAACAGGCATATTCCAACGTGTTTAAATTTAAAATGGAAATGGAAAAACATTATTTTATGAGTTGGTAATTTCATATAATGATTTCATACAATGTTATTTGTACAAAAGCATACAAATGAAAAAAGCAAGCATTAAAGTCGAACCATAACCCCACCCTAAACCTAACCATTACTTGGGCAAAAGAGTACATGAGATGGTGTTGCATATTTATACACGCCAAGTGTTCAAAAAGACTGAACTGATGACAGATGCATCAATTTAAACAATTTAAAGAAATGAATGCGTGTTAAAATGTGAAAAATCAAACAATCATAGTTAACTTTTAAATGTTAAATGTAATCCATTTGACACATGACCAAGTAGAGAATACAATATATAAAGGCTAAAGCACAAGAACAAATGCATGCATTATGTTGAAGTACATGTGAGAAACAAGAGGAAGGTGAATATGTGCATGTACAAAAGCTTGATACGTTTCTAATGTATCCAAAACCTTTGAGTGCATGTGTTTGTTTGTTTTTACTCACATTTGTTTTACCACAATTGTACCACATTTGTTTAAACTCACAAACAGTATAGTGAAACAGTTCAGCTTCTTATGATTGGCCAATAATTTTAAACCTTTCATTGATATGCCTACAGCAATATGACAGCTGAAGACATCTGTCTGGTGCATATGCACATTTAACAAATACAACCAGTACAGACCTGGCCTTTCGGTGGGCGTCGAGTTCATCTGCAGCTGGTGTGGGGTTTAGGGTGGCATTAAGCTCCACCTGCTCGTCATGTTGCTGAAGGTAGAAGGCTTTCAGAGGACTCATTGTCCAATCAAACAGAGGGTCGTACAGCAACACCTGCACACGCAATCCAGGTTAATAACTGCACTTATTTATGGACAACTGACAGGTGTGAGATCTAGGAGTTGTAAATCTGTGTTTACCTCCACTATGGTTAACAAAGCCTCTTGAGAACTCCTCATAACTTCCATTGTCTTCTCACAACATCTAAATAGTTATAATAATAGTATCAGGTTTTTTAATAAGGTCAGAGTTATTTTCATAGAAACCTAAATATATTACTTCCCTAAAATAAAACATTTGTGACATTTAGGATGAATGTAATGTTTATAAAATGTATAGTGATGAAATGAAAAAATAATTTTGATTAAAAAAAGTGATCCGAGTCCACTTTTAAGGCCAGAGAATGTGAAATAAAATGGGTTCTTCATTTTATTTGGGTCACTTTTGGTTCTAAAGTGTGAACACACTCGATTTATCCGCTAAAGGCTGACCTTCTGAAAACGCCCTCCACCCCAGTGATGCCCATCCCATCCACAATGTCTCGAGAAAGTCTGAAGGGAACCGTCTCAGGGGTGGGTAAGATTTTACCTTGCTCAAATGCAACACCTGTGTGGAAAGATGTAAAAATAGGAGGTAAAAATGTAAAAAAGATTAAGAGATTTTCTGAAACTGCAGTTTTCTTTAAACGTACCAAGGTCTATGTGGACCAGTTCTGCAGTCTGTTCATCAATAAGAATGTTCTGAATGTGTCGATCGCCCAAGCCAACGATGTAACCGACTGTCGAATAAAAACATTTTAATATGTTCTTGACTACATAATTTTTATATTGAATAAATTATAGGTGAAGAGTGTTATATAATTCTTTGTGGCTTATAATATGGCTTAAGTATCCCCATAGCACCAAATAGTTTAGCAGTAAACCGTTGGCAAATCAAATAGCTGCTACTATTGTCAAACAGTTGTGTGGCAACAATGGTCAATGATCCCAATTAACTTTGAGTCTGAGGCATTGAATAATGGTATTGTGGAAGTGTGTGTACCAATAGAGGAGGTGGCCACACTGCGCGTGTATGCTAATCGTCTTTCCAGCCACACTGCAGGGTCCAGGAAGCGCTCCATGCAAAAGTATCTGAACACTGGCCGAAAGTTCTGACACACCTCTGTGAACGCCTGGAGTTTGGCATCAAATCCTAGCCGCTGAGCATCCTACACACCAAGAGCCAAAATAATTTATATTTATTAATAAGACTAATATATTCCATCTTATTAATGGTTTAAAAATAAAATTCATCAGAATGTGCTTGTAAGGATGAAGCAGCATTTAGGAGCAATATGTCTACCATCATTTTCTTGCGACAGTTCATATTGGTCGCAAGAAAATGGAGCTTGTGGGCTCCCTTCTGTAGGTCTACCAGGAACTCACCGATGGGCACAGTACCAGAACACCACTCCAGAACACCACTGCGCTGGGAAAATGGTACCACCTGCTCCAAACATATGGCTCGTGGTCATACACACACAACTCCTAACAAGCTATTGTTATAATCCTTACTGCAATTAAAAATACCCACACAAAAAGACTAATTAGATTAATTCAAGATGCAAATAAAACCCCCCCAAAAAACTCGAATTATTTTCCAAACTGAACTGCAAAAAATAATGACAGGTTCTACAAACACTACGTATGTTCCTTTAGATCAACTGGTAGTCCATTGCATTAGCAGCGCAAAGGTTGTGGGATCAATTCCCAGGAACATACACACTGCTAAAATGTATAACTTGAATGTACTGTAAGTTGCTTTAAATAAAAGCATCTGCCAAATGCATAAATGTACATAGGTCTATGCCCATAAGAGTTTACACTTATTTGTATTCTACAAATGGTTATAGGTGTCTCTGTGATAAGAGACCCACTCTTTCACTGTCTTTACAGAAGATGAACGAAGATCTTGCAGGTGTGGAATGACATGAGGGTGAGTAAATAATAACAATTTTCATTTTAGGGTGAATTATCCCTTTAACCTTATACACTTTAAAGTATATTATTGAAATCCTATCTAATATAAAATAATTGTATTTGTGATATTACTTCATAACAGCCATCATTAATGTTCTAAAGCAGAATACACAGTTATTATTGTTTATAAGAAGTGTTTGTACTTTGTAGCGTCGGATGTTGAGTTTTCTCTTGCGTGTGTCAGCGTTGCGCTGCAGGAGTGTGGAGCACATGTGAAACACCTGCTGCATCACTGCGTCCTGCCTCAGGTCATCCTGACCCTGTGTGCAAACAACACTGTCATTACAGCCTCAAGCTACAGTTGCCGTCAAATGTTTACATGCACTAAAAAAGGAGGCAGTCAAGAGTCTTTTATTTTTATGTGAAAAACAAACATCTTTGTCACCACAAATATTAATTCTGGTTCTTTTATAAATTTATTGGGGATCTTTTGGAAAATAAAAAAAAAGATACAGTATGTACAACCTACAAATTATCACAAATTATTACAAATTAAAAAATTATTCATTTTGATGGTTTTAAGATTTAAATCTTGTCATGTCAATCTAATTTGTTCTTCTAAGTAACTAATGGTTTCATTTAGGGCTGTGCAATATATCGAATTTCGATTTTGACTCCAAACGATCACAAAAACAGTGATATCGTCAAAAATTGATTATTATTAAAATAATTTTACCATATTACTATGACTTTATGAAAATATTAGAGCGCATCACACAGTCTTGTGAGAATAAGATCAGTGATGCAGGTGAAGGAGAGCATGCAGATGCGCTTCAGGCTCAGTGACAGTCAGAGATGCCTGTGCTGCTAGTTGTGGAATTACATTCTAAATAAATACAGACTGTTTGAACCGGTGATTTCTGTTTTCGCGTCTGTTGATGTATTTTATAATTTGATCTGAAATGAAGCAAATACATTTGTGCGGGAATTTCTTGCATTATAAAAGTTAAACTTGCGGAAATAGTTTAAATTATGCGCAATCCCGCACCAGAATTCAAGCCCTGCTATTTTATATGGGACATCTGAGTATTTACTTATTCAGTTATTTTAAGTAAAAGGAAGGGATGAAGGAAAATTTCACGTTCACTGTTTTTTAAAAGCAATAAATGCAATATTTCCAAAGTCAATGAGTAATCGTGATTTCAATATTGACCAAAATAATTGTGCTTATTTTTTTTTCCATAATTGAGCAGCCCTAGTTTCATTTATAGTCTCAGCAGTCCTTAGCCACAAATGCTGCATTGAGACAGTCTTAAAAGCTCAGTGTGGATCTGAAAAAGTAGATAACTAAGCAGAAGTGCAACAATCAACTGTTTAAACAGTTGCATAAGAAGTTCATGGCACACTCCTACCATCTGCTGCTGAGAGAAAACTTAAAAACTAAAAGACAGGTAAGAAGTCGCTGGAACACAGATGTTTTCCTGACTTTTTTGGGACAGACGTGATGTGTTCCAATCAATCCATCACACAAAAATAAGAGTTGTAAAAAAACATTAATAACCCTGATAATCACATTACCTCTACAACACAACACCAAAATGAAATCATAGTTATCTTTTACTGAAAATATGTATCAGAGCCATTTAATAGGCTTCAGGAAAAATTTCCTGAAATTTCCCAAATATTCAACATTTAAGTATGTGGAGACTAGCTCTTCTGGAGGTAATAACCACTTAAATTGTAAATTAGTGTGCTCTTAACCTGACCTTGACTAACTGTCTCCTGCTCTTTCCATCTGAGCCCACACAGTCGATGATCTTCGGCAGGTTGACGCCTCCAGCCAGGTGAAAGTGAGGTTTGAATGACCTGACAGTCACAAGGTCTTCATATCTGCCTGACGGATCCACCTAAACATTACCAGTCACTGTCATTATTTATCCTCATGTCATTCCAAATCCAAATGATTTTGGGATACTTCACAACATAAAGAGATCATTTATAAGACTTGAATAAATTTTACTTTTCTGTTAAATGTGTTGTTAAAAAACACAGAAATTAAGGTCAGAGTAAGGAAATGGAAGCAAATGGTGCTTTGTTAAAAAGTCAAAATGTTTACATTATGCCACAAATAAAATGCATACATTTTTAAGTGGCTTTTTTTAACATTTTGGACCACTGTATTTGAAGTGAGGTGGCCATATAAGCAAATCTTTTACCTTGATCTCCATGGTGGGAATAATGACATCATCAAGGTCTTTGATATGCATTATTGGTTGTTCAGGTGGGATAGGTATGGCTTCTGTACAAAACAGACAACAGGCGTATGTTAACGTGTGTTAAATACATAACATTTTATTTATTAACTTAATATAACTTAATTACTGTTTAACATATGTATGACCGAGAACAACAACAGAACTTGAGTAATAAATATGAATTAAGATGCACCAATATATCAGCCGATTTTTGATTAATTTAAAATAATCTGCAAATTGGTTATAGTATGATAAAAACAATATAAAAAAGATTGTATATTAATTAACTGCATAACGGCACTGAGTTGTATATTGTCTGTTGCATAATCCAAAACTTTTCTTAAAATAATGAAATACTTTCTAAAGCAGTATGAAGACTGTACAAGATTTTCATGTGCTGGCATAAAAAAATATGTAATGTGTAAGATACCAAAAATAATATCAAATCAGCTAACAGTTGTTCGATAAAATTGGAATTGGTATTGATCAAATAAAACCCTATTGGTGGCTCTCTAGTGCAAAGCTTAAACTATAATGAGAACTGAAAGGAAACAACATAAAAATGAATGCTTGACTGGAGATGCTTGATCAAAGACTTCACTCACTCTTTTCAGTTTTATGTCGACTGGCGTCCATGTACGCCAAAGTTATGTAGGCATTGCAGAGCATCTCAATGCCCTTGATCATCTTGGCCCTCTTTTTACAAACCACGTCAATGATCTTTCGAGCTACTTCAGCACGTTCCTACAACACAACACATTAAATAACCTCAAGGTTTCTTACACAACACCCCCAACTCAAGCAGTAGTCCTCCCCTTAAATGCACAGTTCCCCCAGAAATGAAAATGCAGCCATTATTTACTCAACGTCTACAGACCCCCTTTGTTCTTCTGAACTAAAACTGAGAATTTGAAAAAAAAAAAACTTATTTTGTCCCTATAATGGCAGTGCATGGTGCCTGTATCCTCTCTAGGATCCAATATTATTAAAATGTTGACCTGTGCCATTTGTCAAACAACAGTATCTAACGCAGTTCAGAAATCTTGTTGAACAACTGCGTGAACAACCGTTCACAATAAGCACATAGGATGCAACACAACGTACACACTGATAAATGGCACAGGTTAAGTAAATTATGACTAAAGTTTCTTTTTTAGCTGAAATTTCCGTTTTTATTGTATGAGGGCTTTATGTACATTACATACCATGTCCAGAGGTGAAGGCTGGCGTGCACTGCTTTTGGATGAACGATTGCGAGAGAAACTCTCATCTTTGTTGGCATTGACCAGGGCCAGGATGATGAAGAGTGTGTGGTGGGGGTGGTCAAGGGATGACTGACAGATCAGCTGAAGACAGTACATAATTTTAGCTGCAAGTCCAAACTTGTTTGGTTAAATAAAAAAAACAAAACTTGGATCGGAAGGTTACCTCATTCAGAACATTATGAAAGCCCACGTCCTGTGAACTGGATACTTTTGTGCCCATTCGAGCAGCTAACTGATACATCAGGGGCAGAAACTTGTACGATGAAATTTTCTTTACACCACACTAACACCAACACACAAAAGCAGTTACAACACAATCTAAACACACTGTCAAAAGTGTAGGGTTATTTTACTGAAAAGTTTCACATGATCTCAATAATTTTTTTAAATATGAAGTTTGCTTAAATGTTTTAGATTATTGTTGTAGACAAAAATATGATGGTGGCTACATGTTGTAAATAAAACATCTGTGCAACAACTGTATATTTTGTATATTATAAAACATTCCAAAACTACTTAAATTCCTGCAATTTACTGTATTATATAACTGGTTTCCTTATTTTAATTTTGCACTGGAAGCTCCTGTAACCAAACAAATTCATTGTGTGTGTAAACATATTTAGCAATAAAGCTCTCTCTATGTTCTATATTCATTTCTGTTATTAGAAGTATTATTTTAATTAAAAAAATTGGACCAAAAAAAGCAGCTAATAAGAGCCTAGAATAGATGAAAACTCTTCAAATACTGTTTAAAAAGCATCTCAGGGTGATGTGTCAAGTTTTAGTTTTGCAAATTCTAGGCATCTACTTTATCTTCTTGGAAGATGCTAAAATACAACAATAATTGAACACACAATTATTCCCAAGAGTTACATGTTTCATTTTTCTAAATGTGTAAAAAAATGACAGAGTAAATACAAAGTAAAGACATATAGTGTAAGGTACTCACAAAAGGTCACAGTCAAACCCTAATCTATCTGTCATTCTTGTGATCTTCTATTCTACCCTAATCCATCTGTCATTCTTAACCTTCTAGGAGATGTTGTCTTACCTTCATCATGTCATTAACTGTTTTGACATCAGCATTTTCCAGCCAAAGGGAAGCTAGTTTGAAGACCCAGGTGTCGTGTTCCTCTCCAAGCTCCAAGCACCGGATGTAGTTCTCCACAGCCTTCAGGAGGAACCGGGTACGGTCAGCTTGCAAGTTAGCCAATGCTTTGACATCCAGCTCAAGCTCCCTCTGAACTTTCACTGTGTATCTGCACAGGAAGAAAACACATTTAACATTGTTCATCTGTGTAAGAAGCTTGCTTGTCACCCTGGTTCTCTGAAGATGGAGACATTTCACTAAGGAACACTTGGCCATCAGTGAAGCTCTGTATTATCATGCCTTCAGACTACTGTTGATGAAGCATTGCCTTATCTGTACATAACATACTTCACAGTCTCTTGGGCCCCCATATATAACAATTTCTTTTGAGCAGATAAACTGTGAACTTTCTGGTGGGAAGTTTTCCTTAATTCTCCAACTGAACAACGGCCTACAACCATGACCTAAAGGTCTTTTTCAGTCAACATCTTACTATAGGATGTTATAAATGCCCACCTGTTCAGTTACCTGAAAACAAGCCCTACCTCATGACACCTGCATGTCCCAAAAAAGATTTAGACCCAAGATGTAGTGTCATGCAGCCTTAAAATTTATAAACAAGTGAAGAAAGGCCTAGCCTATCATTAAATAGACTTTAAAAATGCATCTAAATAAAACTCATAAATGTTCTCATAGTGACGAGTCCAGAACCCAGAAAAATCCTTTTTATCACTGCTGACTAAAACATTGGAGGAAATAAAGTGTGTTTCTTGTGCTTCCCTCAATGCTGACCTGTTGTTGTCGACCTTTCTCTCCCTCATGAGGTCCACTTCCTCTTTGGCTTTCTCCAGAAGAGCTTGTTTGTTCTCAAACTCTGAAGACTTCATGTAGTTCTCAATGCTCTGGTATTGTGCATCAGCAAAACGAGCGAGCGAGAAAAAAGCCTGGGTTTTCTGGCTCTGAAGTTCAGCATCTGAAGCACCGCAATGGTCCTCTATCACCTCCACAGCCTGTACAGCATCGACCAATCACATTCCACATATACAAAATTTAATTAATGTGATTGTACTGTACCACGCTACAGTGAGGTTTAAGATGCTGACTGCACTTAATGGTACTTTCAAATTTTCCATTGTACAGAAAGAATATGATATAGACATACTACATACTATTATAAATACAACCTTGCTAAAACCACATAACAGCTGTAACACTATGCGTCTGAAATATTACTACTAAAATATCATCCCTTTAATTCCCATCATGCCTTGTGGAATATGTCAGTTTTACCCTTTCCAGATATTTTTCCAGTATGACAGCGGGGCTCTCCAAACAGGATTTAGCCAGCCAGCTCCCACACAGCCTCAAACATTCAGAATACACTGGCACCAAAGCAGGATTCACACACACCTGCTTACACAAACACATTTTTACTCAGCAGTGGTGACAGTACTTCCCTACACCTGTAAAATGGACTCTATACATTCCAACATAACCCCCTCACCAGATTCTCCAGTTTCTGGATCATCTGTTTGAGCAGCCCCAGAGCCAGACCCTGTTCCTTCTTCACCCAGAACACCTGTGCCTCCTCCAGCTGCCATGCCCACGAGCTGTCTCCACCTCCAATGGCCATGCTTCGCTTCTTCATGTGGAAAACTGCTCGCTCTGCCAGCTTGAAGAACAAACACACACAAGGCACTAGATTGACCAATCTTTAACTTGCCTCCAAATAACAAGCAAACTGTGATTGGTTGCTTTAAATTTCGATCAGACATACTCCTCCTATCTAAAGTTAACTACAAGAGTTTGGGCCTTGTTTACAACCTGAAACAAAATCTTGTCCAGAACCTTGGTCGGTTACGTTTTGGCCCAGATTATGTGATAATGTGAAGTGTTTATAGATCAAATTTTAAACCTCCCAATCTGCTCAGAAAAAACATCTGGGCAGCCCTGATCATATCAAAATCTTAGATATTTAGGACTTTAAATCAGGATGATTAAGTCAGTTCAAAATAGCCTGTAAGAGACACGTCTACAAGAAAGCATTTTTTAAAAACTATTGCGAAACTTAGCTACTACAGGGGTCCACTGCACAGAGGAGAGGAAGGAAGTGTGGCAACAACACAACTGCCTGTGTAACATATCTACAAAAACATACCATAACCATACTGACAAAGAGAAGATCTGGGGACAAATTGTTTCAGTTTTAACATCCTGGGTATGTTTACATCTGTTTTCCCATGAGATCACAACACACTTCATCTGGCATGATAATCTCAGTAATATTTTGTACAGTGTGATGTGCCATGAAGTGCTAAGGCCTAAAAGTCAAAAGTCTGGCCATGTGAGATTTGCATAAAGCCGCACATAACAAATGGCAACTATGGCAAATTACACAAACAAGATATTCAAAAAACACACATAAAACAGACAGACAGTCAGACACACCTGTGTGTTTTTTGCAGAACGAGCCAGTTTGCAGAGCACCATCAGGTGGGAGGAATAGGCCGATATCAGGTAGTTTTTCCTGTCAGAGTCTGTCTCTGAGGAAATTAGTGTTTCCTGTATGGAGGAGCGCAGGGCTAAGACAGGCTCTACCAGACTAAAATCACTGTCGCTTAGGAGATCTGAGTGCTGGTGCCATGTTCTGTAAACCTCGTTCAGACTGTAGTCAGTTATAGGCCTGTCAGGAGCAAAAATTAATGAATACATTCTGTCAAATTGTTAATTCCAATTATTTATCTATTCTATATGGGCTTTTAAGTCATTTTATTACTTAAAATACATTTACTGTTCAAACACCAACATATCTAGAAACTGTAACTCTGTAAATACCTTTAAAAAGGTTCAAATAAAATTTAGGAACTGTGAATCCTAATCATAGCAGAAGTTATGCAATGAGAGAAATATGACCTCAGGAAAAGATCCTGGACGCTCTGGAGTTCACTAATTCTCTGCAGGTTACAGAGAGCAGGATAGAGAGACGATACGGCCTCCAGACTACCACGACACAACTCCTCCACTTCATGACCTCTGACAGAACACACAATCCAGATGAATCAACCCTTTATGCACAGCATCAACAGTTTACATTTAAGGCCCGTT
>JAZGTK010013958.1:0-14016 GCA_036877625.1 Ambastaia sidthimunki | reverse complement strand
AGTCCTGTAGCACATCACAAAGGGTGTATCTCGTTATAGAACTTAATGAAAGGAATGGATGGTAGAATAGGTTCTGTCATTCCAGGAAGCCATTGTGTGTAACCGTGCGAGTCGACTTGTGTGTGCGATATGAAAACACTTCCTCACAAAGCATGGATTCTATTTGAAGCACACGACAAAAGAAACAGCAAGCATGCATACAGAAGACCTGGTGTGGATTGTGAGAGATCTATCACCATTAGTGCTATCGATACTGATGAGCACCAGGGTGTTTCCCACTTAGTAGAAAGAACTGCTGAATGGATGATCCAGATACTGGGAAATATTACAGCAACCAGCCACAAAGGAAAAATGTGAATTTTTAAATGGATAGTTGTGATGCTGATTGGATGAGCCACATTTAAAATCACTCTTACCTGATGTATTCAAACCTGTGCACGCACACCAACTGAGATTTATATTAATGTGCCAAGTTGCTTAGCAACCCTAAACATCCTGCAGTTGTCGGCAATAATGTACGGTCAGCCAGTGATCAGAACCCCTGATGTCAACATGTTCCTCTGGAACAAAAGTAATATCAACATCTACATGATGAAAGAATAAAAAATAAGAGGCTTTTTTGACAAGAAAATCAGTTTAAGTTTATATACTGCACTCAATAAATGTCACTAAATATCAAATGCTACAAGACCCTGAAAAACAAATAAAGAATAAACAGGCAGTAGATATTACAGGACATTATTAGACTTGAGATGTGAGACTTTTATAAAAGTATATTTCTACTATTTATGTAAGTCATGATGGAACATTCGTCCTTTTACATCATGTTATTACCAAACCCAGATCACAATGAAACATTATAGCTGGTGAGTCAGTGTGTCAGCTTACAACATTACAAAACTAGACTTAGACTTAAAATATTAATGATTGCTTGTCCAAAAGTCACTGCCATAACAAGCAGGTGTTGCCTATGGTCGCCAGGGCACCACCATGCAGTTGCTATGGCTATCCGAGTAGCTTTTTGTGCATTGCTATGCGGTTTCTAGGGTGGTCTGGGTCAAAAAAGCTCACCGCTACGCCTCTGCTATATTCTGCCTCTAGATATGACTTGTGTTCCACCTTCAATCTAAGTCTATGGGATTTCTGGCCCATTTTCTCATCCATCCGCCTGATTGTTTACAAAATAGCACACCTCTCGTCAACAAGCTCCACAATCTGAGGCACCATTCGTGTCTGTGGCCCAAGCAATGCCAGATGACTTCAAAACGTATGTTTAAAACTTACATTTGGGGTTTGTTTAAATCCCCAACCCTCAGTATGAGTAATAGAAAAGTGTTGTTGGCCTTAGCGAGCACTTCACTGTCAGATACAATATTCTTTGTTACACAAGGCTCATATGCCACATGCTCTGATCCAAATTCTATCCTCTACCCTTCATGTAATGATGATCTTGTGCAAGCATGTGTGTCCATGAGAGACATTTTGCAAGCAACTGAGAATATGAGCTGGCAGCCATGTACAAAAATAACTAATTCTAAATGACAACATTCTCACTGATTGGCTTGTTGTTCAATAAAGCTTGGTTGCACTTCTGATGAAGAGAGGTGACCAACAGGCATACTAATGACCTGCTTTACATGTGTGTGGGTGAATGAGTGTTTGTGTGTGTGTGAGAAATGGATAGAGACAGGAAGTGAGAAGGACAGAGAAGCAGACAGGGAGGGGGAGAGAAAGTATCTGGCAGTTGTTGGCCCATGTTCCTTCCAAAAAGCCCATTTTGAGTACAGACGCTGCATTGTATTATGACTGAGGAGGGTGCAGGGGATTCTGGACTGGAGACAGGATGCTGCGACCGATGTTTCAGAGCGTCTGCTGTTTGCAGGAACAACACAGCATATGACAACAATAAAACAGAGTTGATGAGCCATTTTGGCCAATCATGGGTTTTATAATGCATTTCAATGATTAGTTTCTCCAAGATCTTTGATGTGATGGGTAAACAAGAGGAGGTGTGTGTTTGGGGAAGGCAGCATAGCCGGGCTAGCATAGCCACAGACACTCATGCGAAATCTGCCATTAAGCTTGTACCACACTGCCACCTAGAGATCAGTCTGACAAAGCTAAAAAAAATACTCGATTAAGATAAACTTTGGGTTAGTTATGAGCAGATAACAGAAAACAGAACAGTTCCAAAGTCTTTATACCAGTGTCCATTTTTAAAAGCAGGCTGTTGTTCCTCTAATCCTATTAACTGAGGATATATTTCGACCCAAAATCACAACACTCTCTATTGCTTTCTCTCCCCTTCTTTTGCTCCCAGTGCAGTACAATGCATTAAGCTGTGTGTTTGTCTAGTGAGTTTTTCGCCAGCTTAACTCTGGACAGCTTAGTCAATAGGCTATAATGAAGGCTGCTTACATGATTGTGTCAGCTCATTCTCAGAGATGCTGGGATGCCTATAATTCAAAGTAATGGCTTTCAGACTGTTGATTTATTGATTACAGTGATTTGGAGTCTTTAATCACAAACAGAGAGGATGATATTGGTGCATGAAGGTAAACAGAGGTTCAAAAAGGTTCATTTGAAGGGTTCCTTTGTGCTATGTGGATGCTGTTTTGCAGGTACATTTAAAATTATTCACTTAGTAGATGCTAAGTGAATAATTTATCCAAAACGACAGAGAGCATTTAACATTTTGCCCTAAGAATCAACAACCCTAGTCTACAATGCTTCACTTACAAGTAGGAATAAGTGATGCTAGGGAATAAGAAATGCTAGTAAAATAAGAACATTATAAACAACATTAAACAAGGTTAAACATTACAGCATCATGGATTATGCAGGTGTCTGTGAAACAGGTGTGTTTTAAGTTGTTTCCTGAAGGTTGTGATGGTCTCAGCAGATTAGAGTGGAGAACTGGTGTTGCATTGAACCCTCATCCCAAAAATTGTTGATATGGAATATAAATGTTTTTGTAAATATGTGTAGTCCACATTTGGTTGTGCATAGTCATGTTTAATTGTTAAGATTTGTAAGTAAGTTATCGCTTCTCTGTACATGCCACACTGTACATGAATGGGTATAACTGTGAGCATATGCCACTCACTGTCTGTCAGTTATTATCAATTTCCTGATCACTCCATCTAAGCTAAGCCTATCAAATGTAAAGTGACTAATCATCAAGACACTGAGGAAGAAAATGCAGGTGGTGAGCTGAGGAAACGGGAACACTCCATTCCAACTAGAACTTATCCAATCAAAAATGGGCTAGTGTCTCTTTAAAGATGACAGTGTGTGAGATTGAATAAAATGTGTTGTGTGTGTCTATGTGGAGACAGAAAAACTGAAGTTAAAGCAGAGGTGGATGTTGAGGTGGATCAATACAAAATATAAGTGCTTTTAATGCCTTAAGCGAATCACTTGCCTTAAGCGAACTCTTGGAACCTGAGCAGGATTCAGAAAAGTATTTGACTACACAAGTATTTTGACTTTACTGTCAAAGCAAATGAGAGTCATGGTCTAAAAGCTGCAATTTACTATTAAAAGTTTAATTTAGATGTGGATGGAGAGGTGGCAGTGAAGGTAGCTGTTATTAAAGAGCGTGTGGTTTTAAAGTGGCAGCTTGATGAATGCAAGTCTGGGCATCAGTAGACACAAAAGTTCAGACCTCAACAGCAGGAAGCTGGCTGAATAGGAACAGATATAAATCACTCAGTAATGCAGGATGAACCATGACATTCTAACATTCAAAGTTTTAATAAAAATGCGCCTTCCGTCATTTTGTTTCAGGGCAAACGCTTCTGTTAGAGTAATAATACTGCTAGTATTCAGAGACCGCGATAAAGATACATAGCATGTGTGTGTGTGGGCGGGGTTAATTTCATGATCAATAAATGATACGTTAACACACCCACGCCCATCTTATTCATGCTACATCTCAGCTAGATCTGTTCTTATAAAGAGTACAATTTGCCATATTGTAGTAACCCTAGAGCAACTTGCGTAAGTTGTTGATGCCTAAAGGCAGAAATGCAATGCAAAGTGTAGAAGGCATTTGTTCCAATTACAGCCCCTAGTGCACTATCACAATTATTGTGCTACAAAAGCTTGAAACCAGTGTAGACGCACAGGACTTTCTACATGAAATCCCTGCTATGTTTATGTCATAACGTTTGGCTTGTATTGTGTCCCGATTCATTTTAATGTTCTCACAGATCAAAAAATCTGGCCACTACTTCTACTCAGTTTTGCAGCTGCGTAACAAACAGATGAACTTACATATTTCAAATTATATCAAACACTACTTTGTTTCTTATTATAATCAGACCGTAATTAGTTCATAAAACTGCAATTTTAGTCTCATTTTAAAGCTCTGGTTTCTTTAAACTGTAACCCATATAAATTTAATTCTTATGGGGTTTAAACCTGGGACGTTTAAATTATCTACCCAGCTCTTACTAACTTTCACCAACTTATACATACGTTTTGTTTCAAATGTAAAAATCAAGCAAGCCATTTCTATAGTCATAATAAGCGTTGTGTGTGATACGCCTCTCTCCTGCTATTTCCATTTCACTGAAATCCTTAACCCCCAACAGTCACATTTTATATATTCAACTGTATTTAAAAGCATAATAATCCTACTCATAAGTTAATTACCTTCCATAATGGTATACAATTTCCAATATCAAAGGAAAACACAATCAATAACAATCAGATTTTACACAATGAACGCACTATGAGGCATGGCACTATGAAAAAAGCAGCTTTAATCTCAGATGATCATTAAAATGTTATATTCACAGATGCCTGCTGAGATAAAACCCAACACACACTTCTTCAATCATGATAAACCCTGTTCCCACACAGTATGAGGTCTCCCTGTATGTCTTATCTCTTTTCATCCTTATCTCTCTGACCCTGAACATGATCTGCACATTGTGAAAGCATGAATGACTTGCATGCATAAACCTGCAAATGTCCAGACAAGGTGTGTTCAGTAAATCGATACAAGGAAATGCTATCCTACTCTCATTATGCTTGCCTGGTATATTGCAGATTATATCAAAAAATTTATTAACAAAAGTATACAATGCTTATTATGTATGTGCATATAAACAGGGCATAAATAAGCCATATTACACGAGTGCTATTGTTCTGAATATCAGCATGGCTGTGATTTAGCCATGGGCATGAGGTTGTGCCTCAGGTAATCACATCCGTGCTGTTATTCAGCATAACAGCACTCTTGCTGTTTACATGTTACAGAATGCTGCTTTCTGCTAAAACCCTGCAATAAGTAGTTGTCTTAAGAAAACGTGTGTCTTTTAAGAGCAGGTCTCTTGAGATGGCGCTCACATCTGGTGTTAAAATGGAGTGTGAGGTTTACCTGGGCCTGAGGGCAGAATGAAGTTAGACACAAGAACAGCATCTGTGCTCTCCCTGCCCAGATGCTAACAGATATCTTCATTTAACACAGGTCAAGATGTTAGCATGAACAGGGTTAGAGGGCAATGCACTAGGATGCCTTTGCTTCTTCTGAAATTAATTTCTTCTTATTTTCTCAAGCTCAAGGACCCCTGCAGTTTGTGCTATACAGATTTTCTTTACTGAAGAACAGGACTGAATGTATCCCCAAAGATTTATAACAACTAATACCTGAATGTAATGACTTACACTGAGAAAGCACATCTCACGGCTGTCACATGTCCTATCATCCTCTCATTTCCTCCCTGCTCCTCACTCTAATGAAGAATCCAATTAAAGAAAATAGTGAAGCGTGCCACAAGCCTACAAATGTGATTATCACATCCAGAGAAAACCTCACAAAGGAGAGATTTTATTTCAAAGGTAAAAACGGTAAATGCAGTTTCTGTATCACATGCAATAACTATAAAACTGTGCAGTGCAGAAATGAGGTAAATAATGGCATGATCAATTAATGCTAAACTATATTCGTCCATCAGAAATTGTTCTTATAAAAAAACGATACATAGATGAGCTCTAAACCTCAATTCTAAATATAAATGAATCTGACACCATCAGAAGTTATATGGAAGTTATAACCCCCAGCATTCAAACACATTCATGGCATACTAAAGCACACATATTTCTCAATGAACTAATGCATCGTGTGCAACACCACACTCGTCTATTCCCTGTTGTATTACACAGATGACGTTAAACATCAACGCTTGCCCTTGGTTAATATAATCAAAAATTGACTTCACACCTGGCCAGATTGTACATAAGCTATTTGCTGTAACATTTATCCACAGCACAACAGATGGTAAGAAGTAACCAATGGTTGTACATCTTCAGTGGGGCCTGCTGAGCTTCTACTAAGAACACAAAAGCAATTAACTATGATGATAATGGCAAAGGGCAGAAAAGTAGCAGGACAATGTTGCTAAACAAAAACAGTCCAATCAAATTAGCAGTGCGTTTATGTCCGCTGGTGCGATTAGGCTATTGGAGAATTGTGATGGACAGAACAGGGTGGATAGATCTGATGAGGAAAATAAGAAACATTTGGTTCTTTCTTTTTAACAAGTTAATTATCTACGATTTGTAACACGTTTTAGTGGGCATTTACATTTACAAGACCTGGAATGGAATAGTATACAGAAGTTGTTACAAGTGTTTAAATGCTGGCCTATTTTTAACTTAAAATGGCGTCTTAATACAGTGAGAGACAATGCTACGGACAAGTCATCTTTCTGAATGCACATGACTGACATGGCAAGGCTTTAAAAGGGTTTAATTTAAAAATCCAGCTTTTCTAAAATGTTTTTACAATGCAAGCAGCAAAAATACAAAAAATAAAGTACTTACTTGTTCCAAAGCCATCATTCCAACTAAGCAACACCTTTTCACTGACTCTGACTGCGGGGATAAAAAGTTACTTTCATGTGAACATTATTGAGAGAATGACACTGCTATTCTTCTTAAAGTCAGGGGGATTGGACGTTACCCTGCACCACTGGAGAGAAAAACCCAGCTTTTCTATTTTAATGTCAGAGGATATTAAAGCCTTAGAAAGAATAAATGACTAGGTAACTAGCTGGAAAAAAAAACACTCTTTGGGCAAATTGAACAAAGTTACTAAGCATGCTCCATTACCCAGAGTTCTTTGCACTCTGCAGATGTCACACATCCTCACCACACTATATGGGCAGTACTGTGCAAGGGGTGTGGAATTAACATGTGTTACAAACTGTACATAGGGAACATTCCTTTACACACACTGTTCTCTCCATTTAACAAGCCACATTTAACATACATGCCTTTTAAACTGATCATCTATTGATTTAGTCAGTTAAGTTGTGCTTTTTAATTAGCGGTTGATCCAGAGACCGAATCAACTGTAGTCTTAATTAGAGCGGCTGATTAAGTGTCAGTTCAATAACTCGTCCATTACTCAACAGAGTGAGATAGCTGAGCAAATGTGCTCTCTTAGTGGAGAGTATTACCAATTTATGCAGTCATTTTTATCTAACTGTATAAATTATTTTCATTGCAGTCCGAATCCATTCCTGACCTGAGTCAGCCTTTGAGTTTCAGCAAATTTTTGCACTTGATCTCTCGGTCATGCTGGTACGTGCTCTACAACATCAGACCTTTCTTGTCCAACCAAGCAGCACAGTTTCTAGTCCAAGCACTCATCAAGGCTGGACTACTGCAGTGCCCTTTTGGCCGGCCATTCAGCTAACACAACCAAACCCCCAAAATTGATCCAGAATTCTGCAGCACATCTGGTCTTCAGTCAACCAAAGAGCCCATGTCACACCCCTCCTGATCTCACTCCAATGAATACCCATAGCCACCCGTATTAAATTTAAATCCCTGACCCTGGCTTTTAGAACAGACACCAGAACTTCACTCTCGTAACTTAACTCACTGCTTCAGCTATACGCCCCCTTCCACCAACTTTATTCTGTAAAGGAGTCACAAGATCACTCTCTAAGACATTCATCTATTCTGTTTATTTCTTGTGGAACGAGCTTTCACCCTCCACTCGACTTGCTGAGGCCATCACAATCTTCAAGAAACAAAACACACTTGTGTTTTTATATAAATTTGCCTAAATGTTTAACTGTCTTAATTAAACACTCACATAAACATAAAAAGTCAAAGTAGCAGATAATGACATGGCAAAGATTGTGCATAGCACACACATAAAATAAATAAAAAATATATATAACACGTTTTTAGTCATTTCAATTGTACTTTTAATTGTACTTTTAAAGACACATTTTAAATCTATGTGCACTATACCTCTTGTTTAGTCCAGGTAAACATTTTCATGAGTGTCACTGTATTTCTACCTGGATAAATGTAAGTGAAGGATTTTGACTCATGCTGGTAAATAAAGTGATCATTCCACAATCACAGCACTCACAGTTAAGCTTCAGTAAATACCTTCACAGTTCCACCTTCTGCTTTAGCTGCTTGGTTTGAAGATAACTCAAGCATAAACTCGCTCTAAATCAGGGTGTAATTCTGTAGACTTGTTCTAATCAAAACGGATGTAAGTCATCTGCGCACAGGGTGCTGTGTCTGGACATTCCTTTCAAACCTGCTGTCGTTCGACATGCTAATATTTCCAATAAAATCTTATTGAGCTCATTACCTGACACTTTAAATTCTGCTTTGCAGTGTGTGTGTGTGTGTGTGTGTGTGTACCCTCCACAGTGATTTTAATGAGACCAGAATGAAAAAACAGGCAAGCGGTTGTACAGACACATGACGGCAGCTCCCGCTGTTTGTTCAAGAAACTCATGCATGTGTGGTAATATGTGGGTCGCGCCAATTATGTTCTTTAACACACAAATGAAAAAACTCAGAGCTAAAAATGGAAAACTGGAAGGCACTTACATGACAAAGAATGAGAAACCAATGAAGTCATAACCCAAAGCAATGGCATTTCTGATGGAAAGGGTGTAAGAACATCAAGGACACTGGTGACATTTAAAATTAGGCAAGCACTGGGGCAGGATGCTTAACCAAGCATCAGCTAAGGTGTTCTTCTGTTAAAACAGCAGCATTTTTCCTGCCACAGTTTTTCCTTTTCCTTTCATATTCTTCACTTTGAGCCAAACCAGCTGTGACACAGCCGTTTCTCTGGTTCTTTACTGCTCTGCACCACTCATAGAGAAACGCAAGATGCTTCGAACGCCTAAGGGTGGATTTGACTCATAAGTTAATCCAAAGGTGATTGAACAGTACCTGGAACGGTCTGTAAGAGAGCAGAAAATAGACTCTGCTCTCTCCTTTCATTTATTTATACGTTGACTATGCCATTTATAGCGTGAAAAAATGCTGCCATATTAGATGTGTAGTTATATTTACAACTACTGCTGCAAATGTCATTGCACACGATGCAATAACACTAAGTGCACCATTAAGTAGGGCACTGGTTAAATAGGTTAAACTCAAGACTTTTTACAACATTTCACCAACTTGTTCTGCTCTGAAAAGATTTTTGAGACATTTGGAAAATATTTCCTGAACATTCAAAAGCTCTGGTACATTTCTCTGATTAAAATAGACAGATAGACAGACAGACAGACAATACGACCAATTGTTTGATGGAAATTTCTAATTAACCAATCACATGTGAGCATCTCAATGCACTTATGTAGACATGTAGAAATGGTCAAGAGGATCAGCAGAAGGTCAACCAAAGCATCAGATTTTGAAAATAAAGGTAAATTAAATGATGTTTAATAAAGACCATTTTCAAGGTCGACCCATGACATAGGTGCTCTTTGGATGAAATAAGTTGAATGATACCTGTACTGAGGCATTACAAACCTTCACTTCTTTTACTCCATGCCAAGTCTAAAAATATCATGGCCCTTGTGGAGCGCTTGCATCAGAATATGCCCTTGAGCTCCTCTATCAAAGCATTCATCAGAGAAGGTATCCCGCTGAGAGGGGTATTGGACAGATTACTGCCTGGGACCCTTCATAACAATGATTGGGCCATGCTCTGTTCATGCCAAATTCTCAGCACGCCAGGTTCTCCACAGAGTATAGTGTTAAAACTGAGCTGTTAGTCAAGCCCTCCTGTCTTTACTGCCTTTTAAGTGTTATCTTTTGTTTCCTCTTTAATGTTCCAATGCACACACATATGTGCACATGAAACATGGAATGGTTACTGTGTCTATCTCACTGTTATTTTGAGATTTGTGCACATATGCTCCACTTGCTTGCACTAATTCTGACAGCTTCCTATATTGCATTATAGGCTCTCTACTGACTTCTCCCTATACACACAGAAAATCTCAATCTAACATGGCAAACTGCCTCCATTCCTTTGACTCCACCACCTGCATTTAACAGTAATTAATTCATCTAGGTAGATACTGAAATCTAGCCAAACTCTATTTTAACTTGAATAAAAAACATTTAAGCATTGCAGGCCATGTGTGGTTGAGGCAGCAGAGTTAACATCAGAAGAAAGATAGATCAATATCTTGCTAATCAGGAACGTGTTGCTCTGTATTTAAATAAATATTATGTAAGTCACTTTCCAAGTTTGAGGAAAAGTCTGTTTTTTTGGAGAAAAACAGTGGAAACTTGATAATTCACAGCCACAAAGGTAAAGTGGATTTTTACTTCATTAATCTCTGTCCAAAAATCTTTATTTGAAATTCTTCTTTCCTTCAGCTTTTATTTTATCTCGACACTTGTAATGTGATGTGAAATCTGCACTTTATACGACCTTTTTTGACTTTTTAAGTATATGCAGACCTGGACACCAGACATGTCCACGTTTAACAATACAAAGGCAGATCTTAAATAATAATGACGTTATATGGTTTAAGTAATATGAGGATCTGATAAACCCTCTAACAAGTTGCTTGCAACAGACATGATAAAGCAGCTGAATAATCGGTCTCTTCCCTTAGTGCAGAAACACTGAACCATAAACAATACAGCCTCATTCATAGGATGAAGAATAACAAGGCTATCTGAAGAGTCCTTAAGTCTCGGAACATAACTATGATTTATTTATGTCATTATGTTTATCAATTTATTACCTCCATTTTCAACCCACAATAGCACACACAACAGCACAAATGAATATCGCTTTCATAAATCTTCATTCCCATTGGCTTTCATCTGACCACTGAGCAGCAGTTACATTGTTAAACAGTATATGCTAGTATTGCTAGTATGCTAGTATAAGCAGGAGTTGGGGTAATTACTTTACATACCCAGTGACAAGTAGAATATTTAAGCTAACAAGCTAACTACAGCCAAGTAAATATCAAGACATGTATGGTGCTAGTTACAATTTTTTACTTGGAATGCATTTTCCAAAATATTTCTAACTTAAGTTAATTATGAACAACTAAACAATTATTAAACATAAAATATTTTATTGCAAGTAAAATCCTCTACACAACATATTTTCTATTTCACATGAATTATTGTCAACAATTCGAATTAAACTATGTATAATTTTGCTGGCAGTCTACTTTGAATATAAAAGGAATAAAAGAAACCAGGCAGAAGTTGAGAGTTTACAAACAAATGTTCAACTAGAATGTGCTTCACAAAATGATACGTTTACAGCAGTATATTTTAGTGCTCTGTGTCTGTCACGACAGATCACTCCAGTGTATACTTCTTATGACATACACAGGAGACAAATCAGGCTGGGATTTTCCTTCCCTCTGACACTTTTACGAGCTGCCATGATTTATTTAAATAGTTCCATTTACACCTGTGTAAAGATCAAAATTAAAACTATAGCTCAAAAACTCCAGATGGCAGAATGTCTTATGGAAGTATTCTGTAATGGTCCAATGGTGTATATTTTGGCTCGACTAATAAAACTAAAATACAGAATAAATTCAACACTACAAAATTGCAAAAACATTGAGCTATACAAAGATGTTGTATTTACCTTATTTGTGACATATTGCATTTAAAAAGGCTCACTGATACATTACAATTATTCTAAATACTTTAAAGACTTATGAATAAAATAAAAAAGTAAAAATAAATTACATTTATTTTATTAAATTAAAATAAATTATTTTAAATAAGTAAATAAAAGCCAAACTTATTTTTACTTCCCTTGCCAGGAAAGGTTTGGGTAACAGAATCCTTCAGCATCATTATTTAAAAACCATTTTAAATATTCATCTCTAAATGCCCCTTGGACTCCCATTAGTATCAACAATCTCTCTATGATATTAAGCAGAACACGGTTTCAGATGTGACAAGTGAGTTGGCAAAAGCCCCAGGCCTCCAAATTCAGACAGAGAATATGTTGTCTGACTACCAAACGTCTGAACATAGCCAACACCTCAAATCCCTCTCCAGCTATCTTTCAGTAATTCTTTTATCATCGTTTTCTTCAAGACTTCTCTGAAATGTGACTCCAAGAAAACTTCAAGCACATTTCTGCACACATTGTTTTAGAAACAGAATACAGTTGGTGAACAGTTCAAGCAGCCATTGTCTTAATACAATAGAAACATCCATTTGTCCCTCTGCCAGACTCACACAATTAATTGCCTCAGTCTCTGAAAATAAATTAAAAACTGTGATTTATGCACTAATTAAAAACTTTGTTTTCAAATTTGTGCAGCTACAATTTCATTTTCTCTTAAACTGCTATACATAAATCCCATAGTTTGAATGTCACTACAGAATTGTCAAATTGGCCCAATTATTTTCTGTGAGTTCCATAGGAATAATAACTACTTCAACAAAAGCAGTTGCACTGGCTAGGCATTAAATGTTTAATAATGCAAAGCTGCGTTTAAGCCGCTTTTGTGCAGAAAACCTTAAAGAACAGGCTAAGACATCATGGCCACACAATCTTCCCTTAAGCTACAACAAGAGAGCTCTCATTAAAACAGCATCACTGTTACAAAGAACTAAAAGATACAATGAACTAAAAGACTTTACAATCAAATGAAATGAGTTTGGTTACAGCATTTGTCATTGCTGTGTACTGCAGTAATTAATCCTCAAATTAAACAAATGAGCAATTACAGGAGAAAGCAATTATTATGATTTAATTTGTTTGAGAGAGTCCTTTGAGGCATGGTTTAGCGTCTAGGTAGATTTGCAGAGTGAATATTCATTAGCCCAAAAGCAGTGCTCCCCCTAGTGAGTTGTTTGACAAGTGTTCCATGCTTTTATTGCCAACATTACACTAATAAACTGACTCTTTACAACATTAATCCAGAACACATCAACAAATAGAGAAATGTCAGCAGATGCAACCATCATAAGATCTGTTTACATTTAGGAATTTATTAGTAAACACTGATGTTCATACATGTATTTTGAAGTACAATGACTATTTGACTTAATTATACTTAATAAATTACTCCTCTCACTTCTCCTTTAAGCACATCAATAAACAACCATAGTAGCTTTGCATATGCAGTTAACATTGAAAATTTCACAAAAGATTTTTGTGAAACTGGTACTTTCATTTTTGCACGCATCTCTATATCTAGAACATGAAAAACTGATGAGATCTGTGATGTGGAGCACATGTGACCAAACAGACATGTTTAAACAGTTGTACAGACTGACTGACATCATCCTGAAACAACAAAACACTGGTAAAACCGCTGCTAAAAACCCATTTTACAAAGTCTGGGATTGAACACAATGCATCTAATAAAGGCTCTATTTATAAAGCAATATTGACATTATGACTGGCACATATAGCTTGGCACCCAAGCATTACGTTGTAAAGTATACCCACTGATTCATTAGCACCCCCCAGTGGAAAACTAAAGATATTGAATAAAGCTTCAAAATAAAATCCAGGACAATCCAGGATTTGCACACTTTTTTGTATGAATCCACTACTGTACAATACAAATCCTACTCCTGCTGACACCCAACACAAATGGACAACAAAATACATTGGTGGAAACAGGCTGATTGTGCGGGTGAGCTATGAATCCACCACAATTGCACATTTGATTCAGTTTGACGTGTTGCTATATGATGAAGAACCTATGAAGACCT
>JAZGTK010013956.1:0-14017 GCA_036877625.1 Ambastaia sidthimunki | reverse complement strand
AAATCTTATTTTTGTGATGTAGATCGGTAGCGAGGGCAAACCAGAGACACATGGGCCATTTCTGAGCTGGTAACACCATGTCAGTGACTCAGAAACTCTCTTCAGGGCAGGTCAAGAGAGCTTGTACTTAGACAAAAAGTTTGAGAGCTTTATCAATATTGAAGTTTGTATTTAAGCGCTGTACTCTAGGTTTTCTGAAGCTGAAAAGTGTGAAAAAAAAATACATTTTTCACTGACAATCTTTCCTTGTGCCACAGCTCTTAGTGCATGAAGGCGTATTATAATAATGTCACTGAATGCCATTGGTTGCTCTGTGCTTTATAATTTAACAAAGCCTGTCAAATTTGAATATGTAAAAACGCAAACTGATGTTTGTAGTGGTTTGTGGCTTCACAAGACTTACCGTTTATTTTCATTCTGAATTAAAAGAATGAGTTTAGGAGTACATTAGAATGAGTAAATAACAGAAGTATGGGGAGAGAGTGAGAGAGACAGAGAGAGAGAGAGACAGACAGAGAGAGAGGAGTTTATCTCATTATTTCACAGTGGTTTCCATCCATTTCCAAAGCCTTTCCATGACTCTTTACAGCTACAAATACACTTATGACTTATTTCAATTCTAGCCTCATTATTATTATTACACTTAAGACCTAAATCTGTGGCAGCATTAGGTCTGGCAGCATATAAGTGGAAGATCTATGTAAATCACAAACTTACACTGGTAATTTAACATGGCTTATAATTACCTGTGAGCAGAAAATAGCTCCACTGCCAAATGGCCCGATCAGTGATTGTTTCATCTGAATCACTAGTAACAGGAAAAAAGGTTGTAATTGGTAAGAGAGAAGCTGATATTGATTTAAATACACTGTATCAAATCTGAGCAGAGTGATTCAGCCTCAGATGGAGATTGCCCTCAATCAGATTGAGGGCTAATTGCTCGGGTGAAGGCGTCTGGGGACATTGGCAGTTAAGAAGGAAGCCATTCAGGCAAATCTGAGTGCAGCCACCCTCAAAATCGTGCCCAACAGCAGAAGGAGGGGCGTGTTACTGGTTTTAGCGATTGCGGTTTCTTTTGTCGAGGACTGTCTGCGCTGCAGTTTGTCAGAAACATCTGCTGTGTGCGCGGACGGCACGACCTTAAACAGAATAGAAGTAAAGAAAGTAAAAATTGCAAAGGAAGCAAAAGTAATGAAAATGGCATGGCTTACACCTCCTTGTGAGCGAAGATGTGACGCGGTGGCTGGGCTGAACTTTGCAGCAGTCAGCCAGGTGTAGCGCGAAGACAAGGAAGATATTTCAACCTCTTCTGTTGCTCGAGACATTCTCATTACGTTAACAGATTGAATAATTTAGCCTGGGCAGACTGAAAGGGCCGTTTATGAGAGTTTAAGACAAATAGAACCCCAGGGTCTCGTATAACATAATGAACCCGGTTTTCATAGAGCCCGTTCAAATCTTTGTTCATATACAGCAAGAGTCTTTAACATGGGACCCCACTGATTATGGCTGCTTTACATATACATGTTAAAGGCTATATACAGATACATATAGGCTATACACTGTATATACTGATATATATAGGCTTTATATATACTGTATCAAACCCGTATTCCGTATATACTGTATATATAAATGAACCACATTGGTTTGATTTGGCTTAGCCGTTTGAGTGACGTTGAATGAAAGAACAGTTATTCTTGAACGAGGGATTTTAGATCATCTGATTGGCTGAGAGATAGTCAAGGGTGAGCAAGGGTGAGACTTATGTGGTTACTAACGTCAGTCACATGCACACAAGTGTAACACTATCTGTAATGTATCCCAAGCGGCGAGCTGAAATACAGCGTGACCCTTTAACCCCATTAGCTGATCGTTTGTAATTAGAAATATCCCCACCCACATTCTTTCTAAAACATTTAAAAGACATCACCACCATCGCCAACATGTCTGGAGCCACGTGCAGAACACTTCAAGAGCCTCAGAAAGCACAGCATTACTGTACAGTACATACTTTGTGACATGCTGACCTTATCAAAGCAGCTAACGTTCGGTGAAATATGACACCTGCAGTACAGTTAGGTAACACACATATCACACTGAAGGACCATGTTCCATGTTTACGTGCTTTCCCTTCCATAAAAAAGGAAGTAAATACAAACATCAATTGTGTCACACATAGCGCAAAAATGTATTTTTTTGTCACAAATGGAAAAAAACATTTGAAGGCAAAGGACAAATATACCATAACTCATAAGTCACATCAGCCCGCGGCTACATACGCTTTTATCTGGACATCTCAAGCTCAGTTTTAAAGCACAGCAGAGATACTATACATAACATAAGTGGGTTGAGAAGGAGCTATTCATCTTTAGATATCAAAGAAATTATCAGTCCTGTTTCTCCATAGCGATCGCGAATTCATTCACGCGTGAGTGGTTGGAGTGCCATGAGGGAATTTCACAAATGTACAGATCATGTCACATGACAGTCGTTAACCTCAAAATTGTTACCACAATGCATCTGGATTTTATTTTACAGTAAAAGAATTATTTTAAAAATGTAGAATGTTTAAAACCATTTATTAATTCCACTCAAGTACCAAACAACAATTCATTTAAAATGGACATAAAACAGGTTTTTATTCATTAGGCAAAAGTAACTTTGTTAATTTCATTTGACTTAGGGGTCAAATAGGATCTGTGAATGTTCCTGACAGGTTTTATGAGATTGACTCCAAAAATACATTTAAAAAACAATTCAGGACATATGAAAATATGAAGAGAAATACTTGCTTGTCCGTCCTTGTGTTTCACTGCTGGACATTTGACATGTGAATCATAGGCTTTCATCATTGTAATGGACTGTCTCTACAACAGGAGATAAAAATGAACAAATGCGATACTTTAATCTGTCCTTTCCCTGATCCTGATGTATCAGGCTGCTGTTCCGCCCACCCAGAACTCCCCATCCCCAGCGTCAAACAGAAACCTCCAGAATCCCTGCAGTTTTTCATGTGACATCCTGTACCATATCATTAATGTATGGGACTTCAATTAATGTAGGGATAACAGGTATCCAGCAGTCTAAGTCTCTCATCCATAATCTAGTCACCCCTGCAGCCTTAAATATTTCATACTGAGGTCCCTCCACTGCTGGAACCCAATGTATGTAAAGCCACCAAGATCAGTGCAGTGAAGTTCAGTACAGTGATGTTCAGAACTGTAATGCGCAAAATTGTCATAATCAGTACAGTAACTGAAATTTAGTGCAGTGATGTTCAGGACAGTGATGTTTAAGGCAGTAACGTTCAGGACAGTGATGTTCAAGGCAGTAACATTCAGGACAGTGATAATTACAGTGACTTTCAGGACAGTGATAATTACAGTGACTTTCAGGTCAGTGATAATTACAGTGACTTTCAGGACAGTGATGTTTACAGTAATGTTCAGGGCAGTAACGTTCAGGACAGTGATGTTTACAGTGACGTTCAGGATAGTGATGTTTACAGTGACGTTCAGGACAGTGATGTTTACAGTGACGTTCAGGACAGTGATGTTTACAGTGACGTTCAGAACAGTGATGTTTACAGTGACGTTCAGGACAGTGATGTTTACAGTGACGTTCAGGACAGTGATGTTTACAGTGACGTTCAGAATTATGTGTCAGAACGTGATACAGCTTAACACTTTCTGATCAGTGAACTTTATTATGCAGAACTGACACCTGCCTCACACCCAGAGTACAGAATCAGTAAAGGATGGAATACTGGTTTTCAATTTTACAGCCCACTACACTGCTCACACAAGCAATCTGCATTTAATTTGAAATGTGCAATCATGCAGTAGATGTTATATAAATAAAGTATGTTGCTGGAGCTTTGCAAATCCAAACAATTCAGTAAATATAAAGTCATAAGAATTCAACAAGCAAAATGTACGTTCATAACAGTGTTCATCCAAAAACATTTTTCAAATAGGACACAATATACTGAATTATTTGGTTATTTTTAAACTGAAACATACATTTTATCATACAGTAACACTTTATCCCAATATTCCAGTATATATGACATTCAAATACTTGTACATGATGTCAAATTAAAGGTCAATAATTCACAATTCATGAAGGGTTATTTTGGATGTCAAATATTAAGGTGCCTTTTCGACATGAATTGAGTGACAAAAACGTTCAGACCATTAAGGCAACATTAAACAGTCATTATCACACAACATTACACTGATAACAGAGCACTATCTTGCTCATCAGAGCGATTTCCTTATCAAAGATGAAAGAATTACCGAGCCTGGCAGAGCCATTTACCAGCCATGTGCAGCTAACAAAACAGAAAACTGGCATGAACAGATACAATAAAACAATATACATGATTAAACAAATCAAAAAATGCCTTTATGTTTCAACCTATTTTCTGCTGTAGAATCAAACCGAGGCTTCAGAAGGTAGAAGACAAGTCAAAAGTAGTAAAGACAAAAAAATTACAAATAAGACCTTTTTAATATCTCAATTGTTTCTCGAGGAAAATAATTTAACATGAAGAACAAATATGAACTTTTGTAATATCTTTTGTTTTTCTCTTAAAAATGGCACCCCTCTCATAAGATCTCAAATATGTCTCGAATTCTGCTCACATTTGTTAAGATTCCAAGATTTACCAAGAGTCATTCTATAACTTTATAGTCTTACTTTATATAAACACTGCATCATTTTATTCCAGTATTATTATTACTACACACATTTTAGGAGTAACATCAGAGAGACCAACTAGACACAATAAACGTAGCAGCTGCTATAACTGCATTACATCTCCTGAGCCTTTAGAGAGCAACGGTTTGACAAGACAGAAATGTTTTATGTATTTTTTAAAGCCGCGTGGCCTCACACAGTTTTCCTGTGAATAAACATGTGCTTAGTTTGGAGTTTTTCTGGGGCCAGATACAGCTGCTGTGGAGATTAACAGAACAATAGAGCAAAGATGTACCTCACACACGGCCCCACCACAATAACAACTAAAGCCAATAAAACCTGCTCATGCAGATAGGAAACAGCTGAGAGACGATAGCTATGAAATCATCTATAATAACAAGAGTAATACTACAGGAGCCACCGGGCTTAATCGCTCAGTGCTAGTCAGAAATGTAAGCAGGGACATAGCAAGAAGGAGCAAAAACAAAAACCAAAATGAAATCTGAAAAGGCTTTTTAAAGGCCACATTTGTAGTCCCCCCTGAGTGCCTTCCCGCTATAGCAGGATTTAAAGTTACAGTGACCTTTTTTTGCAGTGATAAACAATACATACCATACAGTACCGGTGCAAACGGTAACCTAATGGAGTGGAACTACTTTATGATGAGAACTCATCAGAACTGTCATGATACAAGCTGAGGTGACTCTACTTTTATCAGCAGCTCTATTAACTTTCACATAAAAACAGCTCAGATGTCAATATTTGTGGACAGACTGTTCTTCATCTTGGCGTGATGTGCATGGATAAACGTGTAGACAATTTAGGAAATGCGGAGAGGTAATAATAGTCATTTTTAAAGGACGAAAGAGTCTATCAGCCCAAGACTTCTCAATGTATGTCCATCACCAGCTTTGTGTTTATATGGTATAGTGTGATTGTATACAATGCAGTTTCCCATTGGTCCATTCTACAACACTTTTGGGTCAACAAAATACTGCATTTGTAAAACGCTGGCACCAGTACTATAAAAAGACTGGCTGTGGGATTAAATGTTTTAGTGAAATTACTTTCTAAAGGGGACTATTGATCTATGCAAATAATAAAACATTATTATTCCATTTTTTACATTAGCAATGCAATCAAACTTGATAAATCAGTTACATTACATATTTATGGCATACCCTTCATGCCTTTCCACTAATATATTTAGGTAATTAAAATTAGGTAATAAAATCATATATCAGCAAATAGTTTTGACCCGAAGTCTTGGGTTTGAAAGTCTAACGTCGATAGGCTGTTTAAAATATGGCTTTTTGCGTGCAACAATGCAAGTAACAGTGTAAGTGCTTTAAAATGAAAACAGGACCACAAATGGTTGATAAATGAGCTAGCAGTTCGAATCTACTTTGTGGCAGATGCAGCTGGCACATGCTCTTAAGTTGCCCAGCGGTTTAATTGCACTGAGAATAAAGTAACGCTCACAAACGGCAGCATAAAGACAAATATCCCACACACTACAGAGTGAAGGGTCATTCATTTGTCACAGTTTAAACTCAATGCATAGGCTGGATTAATTAAAGGGTTTTTTGTTTTGGTTTTAAAGATTCTCCAGCAAATGCATAATAAGGCCTGTTCACTGTCAACTACAGACAGTTTAATAAGTTAAATAATTTCAGACGGGGAAACAATCTGTAAAATTAGGTGAGTTTCTCACATAAAAAGGTAAATATATGATAGGGTCTACAGGTCTGAGATCACAATGAAAATCTGAACCTCTGAATCTAAAAACAAATTTAAACCTGTGAAGTTTTTAAAATGTCCACCATGTTTGAAAAAAACGTTTGCATAACGCTCCTAAAACCAAGCAACAAAGCTTAAAACGTCTAAAAACTGGATGTTTTGAATGTCCCTACAACATTCAGAATAACATGTTAATGTTTTGGGTACTAATGAAAAACATTACGGAAACGTTCTTACAATCTAAAATTGTTAAATGCGTTGAGTGCATGACAACATTAAAGTCTGCATGAATGTTTCCATTTTACATGCTGTTAAAATAATTTCTAATCAAAAATGTTTGAATAAAAATTCTTTAAGCTTCAAAAATGGTGTCAGACTTACAGACCCCACCATATGCATTTTCAGAATATTTTTTAAAAAAAGTAACAGCACATAATTGTGTAGTAGCATGTAACAGTAAGTCCATGTTTAGGGGTGGTGAACATCACTGTTCAAGCGTGAGCTCAGCCCAGTTTAATTCTGGAGTCTTGGCCATAGTATCCCACCTGCAGCAGAATGGCAATGTCAACTAAAATCTGCACTGCACCGCAGACCAGAAACTGGGCGGGGCTTTCATTGATCACGAAGTACGTGGTCTTAAAGATGTCACCAGCGGTCCACAGAAGCACCATCTTTACACTGAGAAAGAGAGAGAGAGATAAAATGTTACTGATGCTTTCCTGAAACGCCACAGTATATATAAAGTCTTGGAAGGGCCCCATTCAGCTATAAAAGTTCTGATAAATGAACCTCATTCCAAATCTTTTAAAAGCGTCACCTATGCATCAGACTAATGTATCGTACGATGTCCTGTCCGCCCTTTTCATATAGCTATACATCTGTATATCTCACACATTTACAAGTGTCTGAGGTCTTGTGCAACTGAGCGCAGTCGGCTGTAAATTTCAGTTACACTTAATTGAATCTAGAGGATGTAATAATTCAATTTAGATGTAAAACTCTTGAAGGGAAAGATGGATTATAGATCTTCTAGAACTTCTATTTTCTAACTTTTGCTATATAACGGCTCATCAAAATCTCTCAGCTTTAAACAGGTCCTTTGTGCCCTTTTTGGACAAGAGTTTACAAACAGATTTTAGCCGACTTCAGTTTTGTATTTGTTCTGAAATGGCTTGCAATAATATTTTCCAAAAGGGAGCCATCATTTCAACCAAATGACCATCGTAAACGATTATGAAATATTTAATGAAAGAAATAAACTACAGTAAAAATCAAGTTAAAACAATCAAGGCAAGATTTCTTGTGTTTCACTAAATAAACACAAGAAAAACAACTAATTTAAAATAAAAACTTTATTTATATGCACCAATTTAACCAAACAGAACAAATATATGTTCATTATTGTGTTTGTTTGGAGCGCTGAATCAACATTTTTCAGTGATGACACAAACAAATCATTGAATCTGTTTAAATGAATCAATTTACTAAAACTAAGACAGTTTGAATGTATTCACAGAACTGAAACAAACTTACCAGCTCTAAAAACATTTGTTCTTTTCACATCAGAGACACTATTAAAACATCTTATCATCTTAATACTCTTATAAGAACCTTAAGGGATTGGCAAACAAAAACTGTAATATTACAATGTTGTTTAATTTTATTTCACTAGCAAAACCATCCATATTCAATACACCAATTCCATGTTAATCACAGAAGACTCAAACCACCTGTAAGAAGCTTGGCAGGGGTCGACCTTCAAAAGCACAATGTTTTGAAAATGCAAATTGTTCTTTTGCCTAGCAAGTCCTCTCTGAAAACGTCAAGCTGTGAAAACTTCCAAGAATAATCCAAAGTGTTCTGAGTCAGGAAAAGACACCTCGTTCTCTGACACCCCCACCCACCATACATCTTTCTGTTCCAGATGTATTTATGCTCAATGAGTTCATTCGTTTCATCCGTGTGGACAGAGAAAGAAAGATAGTTTGAAGATGAGTGCAGACTATACATCAGCTGTCACAGACAGGGAGAGATGGCTATTGGACTTCCCACCCTCCTGGCGGTTTGTACGACAAGAGAAATGAGTCTTTCGCACAACACCAGGCCAGCGAAGCTGCCAACTGCAGTACAGTAATGAAACGGTACATTCTAGCTTATCTCCGTAATGATGTAAACACACACATCTCGACATTGACTGTTCAAAATGTTCTTTTCTGTCACTGTTTGTGCATTGTTGTTGGTGTAACACAAAGGTTGTAAGACATCCTTGTGTAACACAAAGGTTGTAAGACATCCTTGTGTAACACAAAGGTTGTGAGACACCCAACTAACAGGGAACGTTTTCAAAACATTGGCTAATGTTTTCTAAAAGTTTGCAGAAAGAAGAAACTTTTTTTTTTTACTAAAAAAACCTTTATGTGTTGAATGTTTCTAGGAACATTTAAAATAATTTTTTATGTTTTTGTTACTTAATGGAAATGTTAGAGAAATGCTCTTACAACCTAAAAGTTTTAACTATAAAACTGGCATCCAGTATCTCTCTGTAGGGTTAAGAGTGGGTCAGAAGTGTGACGTCACAATGCAGTGACTCAACTGTTAATGGAAGCCTAAGAGTAAAAGGATTTTTTAAAAGTTTAGACAAAAAATATGACCGTTACACTATTCTTTATTTCACATTTATATAGCCAATGTGAGTATTAATCTAACAAGCCATACAAGACTTCAAAGTCAGCGTTTCCTTTAAAGAAAATGTGTCCTCTACAATGCTCTCTCTCCTTGTTTTTGCATTGCTCCAGAGACCATCTCCAAACATCGTTATGAGGCTGAAAACTTAATGAGGCAATTAAGGAGGGTGGGTCGTCTGTACAGGAGCACTGACAACAGAAGTGCCACACAACAGTGACTGAAAGCTACTTAATAGTTCTCCATCTTTCACCCAGTGAACAGAAAGTCTTCAGATTGTTCCCAAACGCTCATTCAAAGGCAAACACAACCTTTCTCGTTTGCAAAAATGAAATGTTCACTTCTCCCATCTCTCCTTCTCTGAGCCCTTTGCGGATTGACAGCAGATGAAAGAATTGCTCAGCAAACAGCGAGCGGGGCTGCAGGGTCTATGAGAGAGGTGGAAGTGATTATTGCATTGATTGGGAGAAGTGAGGCCACAGTTACAGCACTGCCGGTCCATACTGAAGAGCTCTGTGCTCAACCCTGACAAGACTTCAATTGATCCTCTTCAACCTGACAATCTCACCTCCACACTGAGCTGAAAGACAGACAGACAGACAATCTCACCTCCACGCTGAGCTGAAAGACAGACAGACAGACAATCTCACCTCCACACAGAGCTAAAAGACAGACAGACAGACAGACAATCTCACCTCCACGCTGAGCTGAAAGACAGACAGACAGACAGACAATCTCACCTCCACACAGAGCTAAAAGACAAACAGACAGACACAGATACACAGACAGACAATCTTACCTCCACACTGAGCTGAATAAAAGACAGACAGACAATCTCACCTCCACGCTGAGCTAAAAGACAGACAGACAGACAGACAGACAATCTCACATCCACACTGAGCTGAAAGACAGAGAGACTGACAGACAATCTCACCTCCACGCTGAGCTAAAACACAGACAGACACAGATACACAGACAGACAACCTCACCTCTACACTAAGCTAAAAGACAGACAGAAACAGAAAGAAAGAAAGAAGCCCCTAAACAGCACTTAAAATGTTGTTGGCCAAACAGCATGTTCCTATGTGGTCTGGTCTTGGCCAGAATAAGTTATAAAGTGGAGTTCATGCTAACCATCGGAAGGCTACATGAGACAAAACATATAAGACACAAGACCACTGTACTGAGCTTTGGATGGAATTTTAAATTTGGTATTTTGGCAAAGACATCTAAAGAGGGGCAACATCCTGAAGATCTGCTTCAGACAGATGTATCGATACATCAGTCTCTGCTTTCACCCCAGACTCTCTGGTTTCTTCTTCTGCCATTCATATTGATGGAGGGATAAACCGTGACCACAGAGTAACTTCTGATGGAGTTCAGAGTACACCTCACAGGAGAACTGAACCTCTCTCACAACAGCCCTCAGTCAGTACAAATCTTCATGAAGCGAACCTGCTAGACATGCATATAGTTGCTCCTCACCAATGGAAAGAAAAAGTCAATGAAAACCAAAGCCTTGAGAATCTGTTAGAGAAGCTGCAGTATGAAGCATTCATTGGCTGGACTCAACAAACTACGCCACAGTTGAAGACAGGCTGATGGGAAAGATAAATCAAAAGGCTGGTGAGGGAAAAGGGAGGCCATTCTCAAAAAAAAACATGAAATATGCATGTAGATCGATCCAGTCAGCTCAAACACAAGGGAGTTTGCACACTTCCTGGAAGGACTCTGTCTCCACCAAACAAAAGAAAGGTGATGGGCTGAAAGAGCAAGAATTCTTTTAAGGAACAAACAAAAACTTCAAGAAAAAGTACAAGACAGAAGGGTGTACGTATGATCAAAAAGACATTAGCCCTCAAAACCAGTTATACATTTCTTTACCATATGGCTCACAAAGAAGCCCCTACACATCATTGGCTTATGATCAAAAATTAGCCAATCAGAACAGTTGGGAAATACATATAGCGCATATGTGATGCTGTGGAGTGCTGGAAAGCCCTATAAATCAGAAGAGTTAGACATTATAACAGTCCCAGTGGTACTTGATAAGTGATACATTTCTGCTTTTGGGTATGGGTGCTGTAGCACACAAGCCCATTAAGAGCTACGCTAAGTCATACAAATAAGCAAATCAACCTGAAAAACAGATGGTACCTCCAGAACTCTGTTCTACAGTCTCATCTTTCTCTCGTTCTTCTCCTGCTCTTCTGCGCCATGCCTGGAAGCTAATGTAAATAAATCTGTTGTGGTACCAGTCCTGGCAAGCCACCGCTGCCAGCGGCTCTGGTAATTCAATCAAACAGCTCAGTCTGATCAATGGATGCAGTGCAGGACGCCGGCGTACCTCGGTTCTCCGTGGATCTGGGGATGAACTCCAGTGACCTTTTCTTTAATTAACCCCAACATGACCACCAACAACTCCAGGGCAACAACTGTATTCACCAGGTTGTGTCTGTTTGCGTTCCTCTGGACCAGAGGTATTCAATTAAAGGTACAGTCTCTCCATTTTGCATTCCAGAAAGGTCTGAACCATCTTAACTTAGACTGTTTTACAAGTCAGTATGTTATATGGCTTTGAAATGAAATCACAAATGTCCATTGCAGTGACATTCATTGCAGGGATATCAGCCTCAGGCTGGTTTAGTCCCAGTTCCACAGTTTCCAGACTATACTCCTAAAAAACGTTTCTTTATGATGCCACAGAGGAATCATTTTTCTTTATGGAACCATATAGCCAACCTTTCACATCTGTAGAACCTTTGTTGCATAATAAGTGTTTTTGTGGAAAAACCCACCTAACAGGAAACATTCTTAGAACATCGTGTAACATTCTCTAAAAGTTTCTTGCAGTAACATAAATAGAACGTTTTTTTAATGTAATATATCATATATGTCAAAAATGTTTGAGTTGTAATAAAACCCTACAGCTGTTTCTTATAAAAAGCAATAAGGTTAATACAACATTAGAAAGAACTGGTTCTTTTAAGAACATTTGACTGAATGGTTCTTTGAGAAACCTAAAATGGTTCTGCTATGGCATCACTGTGAAGAACCTTTATTTTTAAGAGTGTATGAGATGCTGTGGTTTTCTGGAGGGTGTTTAGATTTAAACACTGGCACTTGCACAACAAACATAAATGTAAGAAGCTTATGTGACAGATACAATAAGGTGTCAACAATGAGGTTACAAGAATGTAGCATTCTGTGTTAATCAATGCTTAATTCATATTGTTTCACATGCTAGTCTTAAATATAAAACTAAACGAAACAAAACAGTAGCAGTATATAATGTATACAATAGCCCATGCTTGGCATGAAATCTGTATTCAAGCTTCCCTCAGTATTGCCGATTGATTTTATGTTGATAAAGCACTTCTTTCCATCTGTTTGTGGCATGGATTTACTATGATAAATGAATTTCTTGTCACCTGTGTATAATGTTGAGCACAGTTTGTGTTTGAAAGATGAGCTTGCACACATATGCACACACAGTCAACAAAAAGATAAACAGCACCCACCAGTTAAAAGTAACCAAAATAATTCATATAAGTTAAACAGATGCATGTAGACTTTAATTCCTCTGATACCCTGTGTAAGTAGCTCAACCTCGTTTTGCCAAGCAAGAGAAGTTCCAGGGTCTGTTTGAGAGGGTCTGTTTGACACTGGAATGACATTTCTGCAGAAAACCCCCATACCCTACCCTAGTCATGTCTTATCCCTAAAACCAAAGGGAAAAGATAAGCAAACAACAATGGTGTAGAAGAATTTAACCCAGGTTAACCCAAGCCTAAAATTAGCCACAGTAACAGTAAACATATCCCTCAAATCTGATTGGTTGGTTGGAAGAATGTTGTCCCAGAGTCAACACTGATGTTAACCCAGAACATCTCTCACTTGGCAAAATCAAGAAGGCTTGTATAGGTAAGTTCCATCCACTGGTTCCTTATTTTTTATAAATACGAGAAATGTTTCCTGCGAGCGTGAAACTCTTTGGGGTAATCAGGGCCGATCAGGGCTCTGTGTGAGCAGCGAGGCCCGTGGCGAAGCTTGGTCTCATGGGAGCATCTGGCTGCATGTCACTGCTTGTTAAAGAGACAGATTACAGCGCTCCCGGCTTCATCAGCACAGCAGGGTCCTGATGCTAACTACAATCTTGACTTAGCATGAAGCCCAAACCCCTGAAACTGACTTTCGCCCTCACTAGTGTTAAGCGCCTCAAACTTTTTTTGGTTAACTTTTGTGGAAACTCCAGTGGAGGTGTCTGAACCTGAGACCGTGGTGACAGACAGAAGCAGCCGCAGATGTGTGATGCTTGTTTAGTCTGGTCTTCTAATTTAAAGAAAGAGCTGGTGAACTTTTCCAGAAACATTTTTTGTTATGCTGGTTGAAGGTCTCTTCACATCCTGATAACAATCACTAACTATATAATAATGTGATATAAATTATGTGACATAACATGATATAAATGTTTATAAATATTCATCTTCTATGGAAGGCATAGGACTATAAAATGTTCATCCAATCATTGCATTGCAACTTATGTTTGTCACATGACCTCATCGCATGCATGTGTATTTAAGCAAATAGCATCCAGTTATCTTCTTGTGAATAAAAACATTATTATGAAAAAAATACATTTATAACAGACTTTAGAAGGCAAAGACATGCACCAGAAATTATGCACTGAGGTTGGAGAATATTGGAAAATTGGAAAGTAATCTAATAAAATGAGATAATTTAGCAAACATCAATTGGAACTCAGCACTGTCCTCTTACATCAACAAACTCTAGCTGAGGTCTTTGCTTGTATCAGATGGAAGAAAACGATATGTTTAACAAGAATAATGAGTTTGTGTCTGTGTGTTAGATTGAGACTCCATGTACTCTG